>CP139506.1:174906177-174919997 GCA_021014915.2 Artemisia tridentata subsp. tridentata | reverse complement strand
CTTCTTAATCATAAGCTTTTTGAATTCGGTCCAGGTGGTTTTATACGCGGTTCCACCAGGATAGAGCTTCTTCAGTAAGTGTACCGGTAGCAAAATTTACTTTGCACTCCTTAGTATAGTTACTGCGAGAGAATACTGATTCGCTTCGTTCGAACCAGCGGATTAGTCCAACAGCGCCTTCTGTACCTTTGAAATTGAAAGGTTGGCAGCTCATGAACTCTTAGTAGCTACTCTTCTTCGCTACAAAGGTTTCTCTCTGCTCAGGGTTTTTATCGGCGTTATTAGTCATGTTAGCCGCTCGGGATTCTAGTGCCGCAGTCACACTGTCAGCAACTAGTTGCCAGATGGCATCCTGAGTCATGGCGGGAGTAGCATACGTTGATGATCGCGTGGGTGCCATTCTATCAATATTTAACGGATAGCACGGGGTAAGAAAAATATCACAAGTCAGTCATAATGAGGATTATGAAAATTTTGACATAGATATTTTATTCGATACAAGTTCTAACTTGTAGAACATTTTAGAATATGACGGAAGAGTTCGATACAAGTTCTAACTCGTAGAACATTGTAGAATATGACGGAAGAGTTCGATACAAGTTCTAACTCTTATAACGTTGTAGAATATAACGGAAGAGTTCGATACAAGTTCTAACTCTTAGAATGTTGTAGAATATAACAGAATAGTTTGATACAAGTTCTAACTTTTAGAACGTTGTAGAATATAACGGAAGAGTTTGATACAAGTTATAACTTTTAGAACGTTGTAGGATATGACAAAATAGTTTGAAACCTAAAACTTATGGGTATTCTAACGAGTATGGGATTCATTTCTCGGGAGCTGGTTCACCTCCTAAAGGTCTCGGTATAATCCATAAGGAATTATCTAGTTCTGCAAACATAGATTCATCTAAGAAATAGTCCGGTGGTGGTGTAGTTGGCCTAATCGGGGAAGAAGATCCTACGGATGAAGATGGACTAAACGGTGGAGAAGATCCTACGGGTAGAGATTCAATAGAGGTTTCAGTGTCTCTAGGTACGGTCACTTGCTTAATTTCTTGGTTATGAATTCTTAACATAAGACCTAGGTATAAAGGCTCGGGATAACCGGGTGGTGTAAAATCCTTAGAATTTCCTGAGTTTACGAGGATAAATCTTAATGCGGGATAGACAACTTATGAAACTAGGTATGGGAAAACTAATACTCCATTAGATCATAAACGACTTGCCTATTTATCTTACAAGGTGAAAATTCGACAAGTACCCTTATTTATGTTACACATCCCGTAACTAGGTTTGGTATAGAAGCTTAAGGAATCTAAGCTAGTAAGTCCGGTAGTCTACTAGTCTAGGGTTGTTCATTTATTATTCTTGAGCTCATGGATTGCGTCTAAAAGACTCCTTATATCTGATCGATGACTAACTTGGATATCCTAACACGAGCTAGAACTACTTCATCACTATGTCTTTTTTGTTTCTTTTGTAAGTCTAAAATCTGGGTACGGGTTTCTTCTAGTTCTATTTCTAACCTATCAAAATTTCCTTGGATGATGACTCGACCTTTTCCAAGATCATGAATCTTGTCTTCTATATCCTTGATACGTTCTAGAGATAGCTTACCTAAGTGATTTAAAATGTCTTCTATTTGTTCCTCATGCCTTTCTAAAGGTATCTTATAAGAACTATTTTTGGTTTCGAACACGGGAATATTGGAAGGTGATAGAAAATGAATTTTCTTACGAGGCTGGGAAACTACTTCGGGAATGATAAGAGAGGTCCCAAAGACACATGTTTGAAATAGGAAGATGAATGATAACAGGTTTGGATGTCCTCATGTCCAATGTCACTCCGTGTAGTAAGGCCATCAGTGCTCAGTTACCTAGAATAACATGCTTAAAGGTCAACACTAAGGTTGAGTGAAATTCGTAGGTTTAGTGGGAAAGTAGTTTGAATACAAGTTCGTATGGGCATCAAAGCACCCAAAGATAAGTTATATAGTATTATTGCATCTAAGCTCATGACACCTTACGTTAACATGCCTATAGTCGAATGATGGCACTGCATTCCAATCAGTGATTAGATGTAAGGTTAACTTGCCAAGGTTAACCTCGTTGTTCTCAAATATAGTACTAATTGGTACTCGGTAGGGGCACACCAACGGGAGTTGTCAAACTCCAGATAGATCTATCCACTATATTCTCGTTCACTCGCAAGTGATTATGGTTCATGAAATTTAAGTTATAGTGGCAAGGTGGTACTCGTGCAATAATCAATCAGGAGGAAAATACTTGTATTCGGTTTAAAGCATGTATCCCCCTCACGGGTTTATAAAACATTTAAAAGTGAGGTTTTCAATTTATGAAAATATTTCATTTATACCATTAAGTTTATAATTTGGCAATATATACCCTTGACTTATAAACTTTTACAAAACTAGTCCTTTATATAATAATTATATATATACTAACCCTTTAGCTTTAAAACTTTACAAATTAGGTCCTTATGCTTATAATTTTATGAAAACAACTGAAATAACCCTTATACTTAATAGTTTCCAAAAGTTACAATATATACCCCTATGCATGGAATACGTTACAAAACTAGTCCTAAAACCATGCAAAGTGTATTTTAATTATAACAAAAGGGTTTTACAACTTATGGCTTATTATAATAAGCCTAGATAAGTAGCTTTTAAGAGCTTATAGCTTATGGAAAGGTCTTATGACCAGAAATATGAAATCGATGGGTATTTATGGTTTTAAAAGATAACGCCTAGGTTTTAGTGATCAAGGCTTAAACAAGGGCTTATATAGGATATAATAAAGCTTATGAATAATCTAAAACCATAAAAGAGCTTATTGAACAAGTGGGAAGGGCTTACACAACCATAAATGGATCAAGTAGGGGTTTAGGGTTTCTCGGCAAGAAAAGGACTCGACAAGGGCTTCTAGGCTTGATCCTCTAGGTTCTTTAGCTTCTAAAGGCTTTTATACTAGTAATAGGAATGAGTGAGAGCAAGTATGTGAGGTGGTGTGGCTGTGTGGGATGGTTTGAAATGATGGTGAGGTCTCGGCTATTTATAGGCCTCGAAGTGGCTTGGTGGCCAAGTTTGCGTGGAGTGGTGGCCAAGGGTGGAGGGGGGATAACTATTGACAGCTAGGTGGTGAATTAAAAGGGCTAGGGTGGTATGTGGCCATGGTTTTGCCGCGGTGGTAAGGTGGTGATAAGGTGGTGACGAGTTGGTGGTGGTGGTGTGTGGTAGGTTGCTTGGTGATGACAAGCTGGTGATGGAGGTGCTAGGTTGCTAGGATGAGTCATGGTGGTGCTAGGGTGTTAGGTTAACTAGTTTTTAGGATTTAGGGATTAATTTAGGATTAGGGATAGATTAGGGTTTAGATTAGGGTTTATTGCTAGGATTAGGGTTTAGAAAGTAATTAGGGACTAAGTTTAAGGTTTAGGAATTAGGTACTAAGTGGTTGTAACTTGTGCTAAAGAAATGGTAAGGTTTAAACATGGTTTAGGCACCTAAATGACCTAATTTGGGTTCTAAGATTAAAAGATTTATACATTGGGCTTTAAGTGGTTGTACTAGAGTTTAGGAAGGAAAATGTAGCTAGGATAACTTATAATTAAGCCTTGAACACTTTCAAACTAGTTTTAACTTGAAATTAGGGTTTTTAAAATAACCGTAAACGTATAGGGCTTGTTTTGGTAAAATGTTAGATATAGTAAGTTAGATTAATAGTATACTTGATAATAGGATTTTGGTAACTTAGACTTGACATACCAGGAGTGTTTACAAGAGGTAAACATAGCAATATTTGGCATTGGTAGTTGCGTGAGCACATCTAGAGGGCTATGTAAGTTACTTTACATAGTTAGAGTGGGATGAAGCAAAAAGTTTACCCGTGAAAGTGATATATAATAATGTCATAGGTGTGGAAAATAAAGACGAAATTTGTGAGGTATTGCACTTCATATTTGCAAAAATCTTTTTTGAATGAGAGGGGGCAACATAAGTTCTTTTATGAATTTTCTTTTCAGTAAATTGTCTGTCCATAAGCAATAGTAAAAACCTTGGATATAAGTAAAATTTGCTTGCAGATTTATCCAAGTTCTTAACCATACCACCAAAAATCATATTAGAAAAATTAAATTTCTGGTTTGTAGCCAAGTAGATAATGGTAGAAGCCACATTACTGCTAAACTCATTCCAGCCAGTTGTCTTTGGATTAAGATACTTTAGGATGGTATGAATTAAGAATTTCCATTGTGGGGAGAAGGATCCTTTGGAAAATTTTAAAGAATCATTTTTCCTTACATACCCCATCAATGCAAGGTTTTCAAAAATTATAGAATTAGAAAAACACTCAATCCCATTAGTATCTGCTAGGTGAAGAACTCTCCTAACAGATGCTTTAGTTATGAGTATCTTCTGCCCATCTACAAGGGCATGAATTTGTTCTTCTCCATTAATAGTTTTGACCTTTACAGTAGACCCAAATTTTTTAATGTGAGAAATATATGTATTAGGTGTTACTGTTAATGCATACCTAATATGGATTGCATTCAAGAAATCAATGATCTCAGTAAAACCATGTTGTGGGTATCGGTAAACGATAAGTCCGACATTGTGGTATTTGTTAAATCGTGTTAGGTTTTTGGTAGATTTTGAAATAAGATGATAAATGATGAAGCGAATAGTGTTAGGGTTTGTATTTGAGAGAATTATGTACGCGTGAATTCAATTGAATGAATGATTTGGGGATTTAAACCCTTAATCGAAGAAGTTACATAACAGAACCCTGTACTCTCAAACTTAGCAGCAGAAACCTAGCAGTAGTAAGTTGAGCGTAGAAGCATTAACTTATGCCTAGCAGTAGTAACTCAGTTTCCACTATAAACACCTTATTTATCAGCACTCCATCACTTGTCTTTGCTTATCCTACAAAATGTTAGTCCAAAAAAAAAAAAAAACACAAGCGATAATACTTCATAATGACCACAACTTCTAATTATACTTAACAGTTCTAAGTACAACTTGAAGCATTAACTAGCAGTTGTAAATATAACTAGCAGTACTAATTATACTTAATAGTAGAAACTCTTATTAACTTGAATAACAATACTAATCCATACAAAATTCTACAAAAACACAAAGAGATAAGTGATTTTAAAGATTTAACATTTCAATACTGGCATTTAAAAATTGAAATCTACCCACATCAAAAGCTTTTGTGAGAAAATCTGCAACATTATTGTCAGTATGGATTTTAACCATTTGAATTAACTTCTTTTCATTGCAGTCTCTTATAAAATGGTGTCTTATCTCTATATGCTTTGTTTTTTAGTGATAAACAAGATTTTTAATGATGCACATAGTACTGCTATTATCAATAAAGATTTTGGTATGCATAAAATTGTACCCATAATCCGGCAATTGATTCTGAATCCATAACACTTGTCCATAGTAACTTGAAGCAGCCACATATTCAGCTTCTGTTTTGGAACTTGCAACCGCAGTCTGTTTCTTGTGCTGCCATGAGATCAATCTACACCCAAGAAATTGACAACCTCCTATTGTAGATTTCCTATCCAGGCTTGCTCCAGCATAGTCACTATCAGTGTATGCTACCAAATCAAAATGAGAATCTTTTGGATACCAAAGGCCCAATTTCGGTTGACCTTTTAAGTATGTAAAAATTCTTTTCACAGCATGAAGATGTGAAACTTTTGGTGTGACTTGTTATCTGGCATAGGCACACACTGCAAACATAATATCAGGTCTTGAAGAAGTAAGATACATCAATGAACCAATCATTGATCTGTATAGATGAACATCAACTTCTTCACCATTTTCATTCTTGAGCAAAGGCTTATCAGTGACCATTGGTGTGCTAGCTTTCTTGACATTAGTATATCCAAACTTCTTTAAGATCTCAGCAACATACTTATCTTGACTGATAAATTTGCCATCTTCCTTCTGCTTCACTTGCAAACCCAAAAAGAAAGTAAGTTCTCCCATAGAACTCATCTGAAACCTTTCATGCATCAAGTTCTCAAACTCAATGCATAATTCCTTCTTCGTTGAACCAAAAATAATATCATCCACATAAACTTGTACTAGCAGGATATCATTTTTTTATCTTCTGATAAACAAAGTCTTGTCAATCTTCCTTCTATGAAATCCATTGTCCAAAAGATAGGATGACAATGTTTCATACCAAGCTCTTTGTAGCTTGATGTAAACCATAAAATGCTTTTTCCACCTTGTATACTTTATCAGGAAACTCAAGATCTTCAAACCATGGTGGTTGACAAACATATACTTTTTCTTCAATTTTCCCATACAGAAAAACACTTTTTACATCCATCTGATACACCACAAAATCTTTGTATGAAGCATAAGCTAAGAACAACCTTATAGCTTCAATTCTGGCAACTGGGGCAAAAACTTCATCATAGTCAATCCCTTGCTTCTAACCTTGCCTTGTTCCTTATCACAATACCTCTTTCATCCTTTTTACATCTGAAAACCCATTTAGTACCAATCGCCTTGTTACCATTAGGCAAATCTACCAGACTCCAAACTTCTTGTAGCTTGAATTGTAGCAGCTCCTCTTCCATAGCCTCCACCCAGCTTGGATCCTGCAATGCTTTAAGTGCATTCTTGGGTTCTAGTTGTGATAGAAAACAAGCAAACAAACAATTTTGAAGGTCTTTATGACTGTTTCTTTGTTTAAAGGATCTAGCAAAGCAATTCCTTCAGATCCTTTGTCATTCTTCTTGTTTGAATAGTAGACTTCACATCTCCAATGATTTGTTCTTGAGGATGATGCTTGTGAATTCTGGTAGTTGGAATAGGACTGACATGAATAGTATCATCCATGTTATTTATGTCAGCCTCTTCACCAACTTATTCATCATTTGACTCCTAATATTCAATAATTGGGGCATCAGGCCTCCTAACTGTCTTAGACTCTTCTACCTTAGTCATCTCAACTATAGGCTCCTTAAACTCTTCTAGACCAGTAAAAGACAAATCCTTTGATGGAGGCAAAAACTTTCCTGTAATGGGAGGGGGAACCTCATTATTACCTAAACCTGTTTTGCATTTGTTAACAACGAGGTCGGATGCCGGCGCGTTGCGGCGGGGTGTTTGTATATCTAAGTTAGTGTTTAAAAAGAGGGTAAAAAATGAGTATATCGCGTTGTAACAGAATATGTCCTAAAGTATAAATCCTTTGCATAGCACTGTTGTTTTTTACAGGATAAATGAAAGAGGTATCATATATTTTGTATTAAAAAGGAAATATAGTTACATATTAAAAGTTGAAGTGTATGAAGTGGCTAAAATGTATAAGTTGGGATCTATATATTAGGGTTTGCTACAAAGATCAGAGAACAAATAGGTTAAATGAATCCCGCGCAACTGATTGCAGGCTTGGAAAATAGCACCATGGTGGTTTGATGCAGCTTAAGGATTAGGGTGTTTTGGTTTGGTTGTTGTTGTTTTTTCTGTTAGTTGCATACATACAGCTTGCCTTACTACCATTTCAGAGTCAAGCCTCCTTTTCTGATAGAAGGGAGTGAGACAGAAATGAATTTTTGGATCGCCTAATTCAATAGGTCAAAAATATTTTACTTTGTGTTAGTCGGTTGTTGATTATTGTTATTGAAGTTGTTGTTTGACCTATGATATGAAGAAATCTGTGCAGGTGGAGCATAAATATGTTCTAAAACATATTGATAGCTAACAACATTTGGAAAATGTTTTAATTGCATAAGCAAAATCAAATACTTTTTACAAATGTAGATCCTACAAACACCATAGAATAACACATTCAGTTAAACAAAAGAAAAAGGGCTATATCATCACATTTTACTGACATTTGTGTACATGTATGTCTAGTAATGAAAATTGATGTTTTGTGTTTATATTGAACTTCGGCTAATGGATCACACGGTTATCATAAGTAATAATCCTACAAAGTTTGCTTCTTCAGTTGTGTATACCGCTCTATGGAGACTTAAGAAGAGACCTGCATGGATAGGGACACCAAAATTAGAATATAGTTATTAAGCAATTTGAGTATAAACTGCATTTGTTTCGTATTTTCTTGTCATGGCTGTTGTATTGTTTTGTTTATTTTGTGTTTGTAAAACAATGGTTGTTATGAATAAAAGATTTAGTTTGTTTATGGGTAATTGAGGCTGATATTAATGATGCAATAGTTTTATCATTTCTGTGACAAAGGGTGTATAAAGAAGGTGCACATGTTTTTTTGCATACTTTTTGTAGTTTTAGATATGGAAGAGCATACTAAGAACTTATTATATGAAGGATTGTATTCATTTATTTGTATTTTTTTTTAAATGTTTGTATGATTTAAAAGACACAATTATTAGTCCATCCAGTTAATAATTTCTGGTAATTTTGGATGGTAGCATGGCTGAAAAGAACTGAATGAAAGTTGAATATTTATGATGACTGACAAGGGCTATAATGGGTTAAAAATAGGTGCTATTATATGTGTGACACATATGCTGCATCCCTAAAATCTATATAGTTGCTATATCTCTGTTGACGATAAATGGCAAGCTGGCAAAAATAGGAGAATCTAATAATGGTTTGGGGCAAAAATCCAGTGAGAGTGACAATTATTTGAAGGGAAATCTAGAAAATTATACTGATTCAGTATATTTTGTTTCTATGCAAAAAAAGCAATGAGTTTGTGGGTTTATTTTGGGGTTAGCTTGTCTATTTAAGACAGGGCTGGCATGCCTATGGTTTAACAGCCACTTTTTAAAATTAGAAGTAACAAAAGATAATGTCTACATGTCCTAGGTGTGATCAACTTAGAGTTCAAGCTAACTCTAACAACTGGTATGAGATGCTAGTTTTATATTGTCGTCAATCTGCGATTGAAGACATTCAAATGGGACAGCAAATGAACACATTGTGTGGAACATTGGCTGGTGTAATTCTTGAAAGGGGTAATTTTATTCTAGAGCTAGAGAGTGTCGGGAACATTTATGCGCAGAAAATGGCCGAGTACCTAAGAGAAATACAGGAAAAAGATGAACAAAAAGTGATGCAGATGCGCATAATGATAGCCGAGCTCGAGTTGAATGCTCGTGATAAGAATATCTTTATTCAGAAGCTTAAGGGAGTCATAGATTTCTAAGTGTTTATATATGTTGGTGCCTGCATTTTTAATTATGTATTTGTGTTTAATTTTAGTATGAGTGTTGGTGTAATATTTTCCTCAAGTGTATGTCATGTGATTGTAACATATTTCATTGAATAAAAGTGATGGTTTATGTTAAGTGAGATTGCGTAGCTAACCTTTTTGTTTCTTTTGATGTGGCGGTTCATCTTGAAATAATGCCTTGTTAACTATTTTTGATGTGGTATGTTCATCTGGTTTTGATACCCATCTATCTTTCAGAATTGCAGCCTATCATTGACCAGTACCTTTTGTCGAGCTGCACCTGCCAAAATGCATAAAAGAATTTTGGTTAAAACCTGTTGAATGCAGCAGTTTTATATTGAAGTATTGCATAAAAAAATTTGAACAATACTTATCTTCTTTTTATTATAGTAATGTAGCAACAATAATGAAGACCAGTTGGTAAAGGGTTCAGGCTTATAAGTCCTATTGTAATGTTTGGTTGGAGTTTATGTAAGTGGGAAAATTTTGTCGTAGTTGATGTTGATCTCTTGTGCTCATCTGCCTTTCTGTTTGCATCTTTTGAAAGTCCTCAACATATGTATTTTTCCTAGGCAAGAATTGAAAACTTGTGCTCGTAAACACGGCTCTGAAGCTTCTGAAGAGGACATAAGCAATCCCCTTTTGATTACTGCATTCATTGTTTTGCCCAAACTTTGTCACACTGCAATGCGACAAACAGAATATCATTAAACCAAAGTCAACGTTAAATCCTTCCAGATTTGTCAGAAATGTAATAGAAACCGAAATTTATTAGAAAAAGAAATAAAACGATATCAGATACACTGGGGTTGGAGCAACTGATCGGTGATCAGACCCTTTTGTGGGAATCATGTGATCGTTCTTCGTACAATAACACACTTTGGTACTTTGAGCCTCCAATTGAAATCCCATTGACATGTCGATGAAGTATGTGCAAAGGTTTGCGCCAAACCCATTGCAATGACAGTGACATAGGAATGGGTTTTCGAGGGGAAGCTCAAAGTAACAAGGTGTGCCGAAGAAAAAATTGCCAATTCTAGAAAACTATGTGAGTATTAGGACTCGTGTTGAATAGGATAATGAAGCAGTGTGGCCTGTCATGAACAATACACACTATATCATTATCATAATCAACACGGCTCAATTATTAGAGCCCATCTATCAAACGATGTATATTGGTTCCATTGCTTAATTTGACCGAGTTCCCTAAAATCATCGGTGTGCTTGATAAACAAATGGTTTTAGGGAACTCGGTGAATTTAACCAATGGAACTCAGCTACATCGTTAGATAGATGTGTCCTAATAATTGAGGTTTTCAAGGTGAAGTTTAATGTAGCAAGCGGTGTATGGCGACATTACTTTGTAAATGCTGGTTTTAGGTCATAAAAAAGAACGGAATTGAAAAAGCAACATAGTTAGCCCTTCTAAGGTCCCCTACAGTTCCTTTTGTCATTTCAACTCCCTTTTTGCAAAGGCCTGCACCAAGCGAATTGCTAGATTGTTGAAATAACAAAAGGAACGGTATGGGAACTTAGAATGGGTAACTATGTTGAAATTTCAGACTTTTTTATTAAGTTAAACCATTCATCCAGTAAGTAATGTGGACACCTAACGCATACCTTGTGATTTTCAACTTCTCTTTGAAACACTTTTATAGAATCCACAGTTATAATTTTTTGCTAAGTTTTACTGACCATAACAACAACCACAGATGATGCACATCGCTTGTCAATATTAGGAAATGAACACTACCTAGGAAGCTTTATTTGCCGATACTAACATTTGATGTTGTGTGTCTGTCATGGTAAGTTTGTTCCCGTATATTCGCATCTGCAGTTCCACATAAGGCTCTGATCAACAATATGGTTCAATTATGAAAGAAAGATGGGAAACGAAAGAGGATGGTGCGAAGAAGTAATTTGCACCAAATCACTTGTCACAACATTCTCTTTTGTTTCTCATCTTTCTTTAAGAATTGAACCCTATTGTTGATCAGGGCCTTTTGTGAAACTGCAGTTATGAATATGCGAAAAAAAACTTAACATGACAGACAGAGAATGTCAAGTGTTAGTTTCGACAAATAAAGAATGTCAAATAGTGTTCATTTCCTAATATTGACATGCGAGGTACAGAATATGTGGTTGCTCTTATATTGAAATGCAGAGGACTAATGATTAAAATGTTTTTTAGCACTGAATCTGGCAAGATGCATAAAAGCTATGAATTTTACAAAAAAATAATATCTTGAAAAACATGAAGCAAATGGTTAACTGTATACCAGACAAATTTTATTGGCAGGTAAAAATACTATTGAATTTTAATTCTAGCAATACTTATCTTTTGCTTGGTCTAGATATGTAGCACCATGGCAAATGAACCGAGGCACAACGAAAGAAAACAGTTGTAAGTTCCAAAGCGCAAAACTGTAATTGGAAAGAAAATGGTATCATTAAACATTATATAAAATTGGAAACCAAAAACCAGACATATAAAGTATATATATGGCAGCTAACCAACAGGTGATTTTGATCTGAATGTCTATTTTTTTTATTTATCTTGTTTCCATAGTATGCAATTTAGCTGTTGAATATATAAAACCTGCTGTCAGGAAAAAAAATATAAGCAGACTCATGTAATACAGAGGAGTAAGCATGTAAATTTTATCAATACTTATTTTTTCTTTGCTGTAGTTATGTAGCTCCGTGGCAAATGAACTGAGGGAGAGCAAAATAAAACAGTTGTAAACTACAAAGAGAATAAGCGGTGAGAGAGAGAGAGTCAATAATGGTTTAACGATAACTCATGATCATAATATATATAATAAGGCTCAGATCAGCGATTAGAAAATGGCTTTCATAATTGCCTAGTATATTCCTTATGCATTACATATATATAACAATTGGTAAAATCGTATAAAAATGTCTTTGAACCAAGACATTTAACCTAACAGGTCAAGTAATTTTCAAATGACATTCCACAGTTGCTGATTAGACAGTATGAACACAACAACTGTAAGACACAAATTAAAATTTTCAAAAGGATCTCATTTGTAATAGTTTAAAAGTTCAGGTTCCTAAGAATGCAACATTGAAGCAATTACAAAGCCAGGGGGTGCAGCAGCTGTAAACACGGTAGTGTTTATGAGGCTCAGATTTTTTTACCGAATACAGTGAAAAACATGTGCAACTGGCTATACCTGCAAAGAAACACGGTTGCATAACAATGTCATCCGGTCCTTGCCTAAGCAAGCCACGTTCCAATTTTTTCACCACCTACTTCATTAGTTTCAGAAAGTAGGTGCTAATCATCACAGGCGTACCCTAGCTGAACCAATGAATGCAATTTTGCAGGAAAATAAATGTAAATAAGCTTGGCAACCAATTACAATGAAAGAGTCTGGTAAGGATGGAAATAAGAGGATATGCTTTCTATGGTTGGAGGTGTAGCCATCTAACTCACCAAGATGTGTAGCATGTCAACTATGGTATAAAATTTGTAAATATAAGGCAGACACAAAAAGTATATATATGAAAGCTGACCAAAAGTCAATGCAAATTTGACTTGAAACATAATGGCATCTTCTGGTTGATAATAGTTGAAATCACCGCATAGGCATTTATAATAACTTTCCTCTTCAAATACTCATCTAACCAAGTGGCATCCCATTGCTGGTAAATCAACTTGGGAATCGGGTCTTATTCTAGAAGACAGTGGCAGATCCTGTAACTAAATGCCGTTTGATTTCTTTGAGGCCCATTCACTATTTTCTGGAGTACGACTCGATTCCCAAGTTGATGCGCCACCAGTGGAATTAGCATCCATCCCATAAATATTGAGATCTAAACCTGCATTTGAAGCCGGTTTTTCTGATATTCGTTGTGCAGTACATAGATAGTTGATGGGGGAAAGGAATGTTCTGGTCAGAACAACAGTGTAAACAACACTCATAAAAAAAAAACTAAAAATAAAAAGTAAAAAGAGATTAAATATATAATATATATATATATATATATATATATATATATATATATATATATATATATATATATATATATATATATATATATATTTAACAACAGCCATTCACACAGGTCAAGCTAGGGTAGCTGTTGGTTGACTCTGATTTTTAGAGAAAACATAGCCGAAAAGATATAAAGATGATGATTGCAGAAAACAAACGCGGTTGCATAATTATGCCATCCAGTGTTTGTGCCACCAAGTTATGGATCCAATGTTTTAGAACCCTCGTTTTGAGATCCGAAACATGAAACTCCGTTATGTAAACTGAGTTATTATTGCGTTTGTAACAGGCCAACATAGAGTAGCAAGTATTAGGCTCAGATTTTGAAACCAAATAGGATGAAAAATTGGTAGAAACCGCCATGGCTGCAAAGAAACAGGGATGCATAAGCATGCCACACAGTCCTTGCCATGCCAAGTTACGGATCCAATCTTTGAAAACCCACTTCATTTGCTTAAGAAAAGAAGTGTGAATCATCATAGGCTTAAACTTCATAATCAGCTACAACAAATAAGCCTGCCATGGATAAAAAAAAAATAAAAAAAATAAATAAAGGATGTGTCCACCTCATTCAAATCGTAAC
>CP139506.1:174893677-174901177 GCA_021014915.2 Artemisia tridentata subsp. tridentata | reverse complement strand
CCAGCAGCATTAAACACTTAGAGCATTTTCCTTTGAAATACCTAAGCAGTTTTAACTTTATATGAGGCATCAATTGAAGAACCTTTAATTCCCAACAGATATCGCCTGTGTAATGTTACCAATGATACTCTCATAGGGGTTGGAACTCTCTTCCGTGCAGTCCGTCTAAGACCTCGGCATACTGGCGGGGGTTAGACGATTGTCGTGTAAAGCTATGGAATACTGGCAGTCCTACCATTGCTGATCTCGTGCTTCAAATCTAAATGCTCGGTGGGCTCTACTTCAAGCTACGCGTGGGCTGCCTAGAAAGGCTAGCCACGTGTTCAGACCTGTTGGCGGTGTGAATAGTGTGTGAGAACGAGGAGTGTAACATATTATGAAATGTAACCAAAAATAAAAGCAGGCCCAGAGACATAGTAAAACATAGCACGATAGAACAAAGCATGACATAAGCACAAGCATACTTAAACGCTAATAGTGTGATATCTTTTAGTTTAATTGGATTACATGTTAGGTTTGGGTATATGCAAGGCCGACCTATGGGCGCGGGTTGTTTGTTTTTTTCCTGGATTTTTAAAAGGCGACCCATGTGTCGAAGAGGTTCTATATTGCTTATAGATACTAGTGTTTGTGAATGTAGGGGTGCGTTGGTGTTGGTTGTATTCTGATAGGCCATACTTGTGGTGTTTGCATTCCCTGTTTCTTGATTTTCTGAACACACAAAAGGGGAATTATGAATTTTACATTATATAACAACGTTTCGTAACAATATTATTTGGAAAGCATACTATCGTACCTATTTGTATAGGAGTTTTTCGTCGTCTTCCTCTATGGCGTAATGTCAAGTATGTGTTATTTGTTTCCATGTTTCAATTAAGATACTCCTTCCTCTTCTTGATTGATCTGTCACAGGTTTTCAGAACAACTATAGTAATGGTGGAATTTTTTCATGCGTGTATATTTTTTTTAGGTTAAAATTTCTTTGAATAAAATGTTATGTTTAGAAGTAAATCATATCTAAATTCAGAATAATTATGATCATTACCTTTTATTTATTATGTAGAATAATTTAAAAAGTTGTTTAATGTGCACTTTCTTTTTTTTTTTGATCAAGATTCTTTGTTATCTTCTGATTTTAAGTAAATAGATATTGTATAGTGAGTGTTATCCATTTTTTTTTTGTTTCTCTTAGCTATTTAACAGAATTTAATCCTCTTTTATAGGAATATGGACATAACACATCCCAAAATAGAATTAAAATGTGATATGTTTTGTAAGATACTATAAAATCAAGTACTATGGTTCTTGTGTTTTGTGGTTCGATTCTAGTGAAAGAATTAGAGAGAGAGTGGAACCTTGAGAGAGAAAGTGAAGGATTAGATTAGGATGAAGTGAAACGTCCAACCCTTCCCACACATGGGAAGGGGGATTTATACTACTAGCCTAAATGCCCCGTGTAAGCTGTGGAGTGAGCTGACAGTGGTTAAAGACCCGACCCAACTCCACTAATACACGATAAATAAAACCCAATAACTAAACTAATACTAACAAAACTAAGAGCTATGCTAACAGAAAATACACGGATGACCGATCCTTTTTCTTAATCCTAACATATTTCATTGAACATATTTAAACCGAAGATTACATGTGTTTGTATGTATAATGTGTTTGATAATTAATTTATCCAATATTCATTCTTGTATGTACGTTTTGGGAAATAGGGTTATTGTAGTTGTTTTTTTCTGTCTTTCATATTATTAGCAACGAAAACTACTAATGTAAAACCCGAAATTTTTGCACCATTTTTTAATTTTTAAACCCAAGTTTAATAATAAGACTTTGACGTTTAAACTATATGTTATACCCATAAATTTATATTACACTTAAACTATATGTTATAAATTATGTACTTAAAATAAAATCCTACATAACCTAAGTCTATAATAAAATTGGTGCACCTCTTTTGCTAGGCAGCCCACACGTTTTCTATGTGTACTTTTGAATCGAAATTTTGATGCCTCCCTCCCCTTCACACGTTTTTATTTAACACAAGATAAACAAAATATTTTTTTAGAATAAAAATCATATGGTTCCTAAATTGAAGCAAAACACACGGCACTTCCCAACATAATATATACGATTCTCCCTCTTTTATCTCATTCACATATACGGCTTCTTTTTCCCTCCCCTATACCGAACCCTAGCAGCCACGATAAATCATTTTGTTCAGCCCTCCTGAAGCAAGGAAGAAGAAAGGTTTGAAGTTGCTTTGATTGTGTAGTTCTTGGTGTGTTTGTGTATTGATTTGTGGGTCTTGTTTTTGTCTCCCTTTGGTCTCGTTAAAGATGCCTTGAAGGAAAACTATTGATCTCTTTGCTTCTCCATCCATTCGACACCTTTATGTCTTCTATAATCAGAAGTAATAACATGTGAATGAACCATTCTAATCATGCTTTGTTGTACTTTTGGTCCTCGATAAATCTGTAATATGAAATAACAATACTTAACCACATAAATCAAGAGACTATATAACTTGTATGTCGACTTTTATTTCTGTTTGTGCCTTTCGAATCAGATCTGAATACGAGCCCTAGTAAAATCAATTAATGCTCATTAAGACACGACCTAAAAATCTGGTATAAACCCTAAAGGAATTAATTAGAGGTGTACGCATTTATTAACGTGAATTAGGTCTTTGTTGTGTGTGATTCTATGTGAACAAGCTGTCCAGAAATTGGGTCGGAGTGAACGGGGTCTAAACTAATGATGCCAACATATTTTTTGTGATCTTTGGATCTAAACATAAGTTCATGAAGTTTATTATCTGAATATCAAGTTTTATAGCCATTGGAGGTCGAGAAGATGGCCTTTAGATTTTTACAAGGTTAAGTGTCAAAACTGTATTTGGGTGTCTGAAAATCAGTTGGTGTTTTTGATTTTTAGTTTTAAAACCATAAGGAATTAAGAGCTCTCATTTGACAGAGAGAATTTTTAAGATGTATATTACTTACTAGAATTTTTATGGATTATTCTGAAAGGTTAAAATGGGGTTTAAATTTAAAAACAAACTTTCGGAGTATACATGCAGTGCACTTCTGGACAACTTTGGGGAAAAAAATTTTTGAAATAGTACTTTCACTTAGTAATAAAATCTGGGGAAAAATTTTTGGGAAAGGTTCTTAACTCATGTGGAAGTATCAGATAAAATGGGTAGAACCTGAGGACTCATTTTATAGGTCTATAAATTCATAAGAAACTGAGTCAGATTTGTATTCTAAACCTAAAAATCTGTTTTGGCACATATAAACCCTAATTAAGTTAACTAAGGATTTGAAACCCGTATAAAACCTATGACTAATTAATTATCATTATTAAACCTAAGAACTTGGAATAATTATGAATCTGACATAATCTGTAAACCCTAGGTTGAGAACGTGATTAATAATAAGCAATAAATCCGTTATGACATTTAATGAGCTAATAAGTATTATATGAACCCAAAACCTGTAGATTTGTTGAAGAAGACGTGATGTTGTTTTCCCCTTGTGATCACTTTTCCGTTTTCTTTTATTTCATTTGCTAAGGTACATATTTTCCGCCCTTTCTCATTAAGGGTATCTAATGACTTTATTCCTTGATGTTTGATATTCTGATTTTTTGATCCATTTGATATTTTGTTTGGTTGTTTTGTCTGATATATTCGTTCATTTCTCTTGTGACTTCAGTATTCGAATCCTTTGATACTTCTAAATTCAATTGATATTATAACTTCAATTGAAAACCCTTTTTTAAATATATCATGATAATGTTTTGAGAAAAAACATTTTAAAATGATTGCTATGAAACCGATGCATACCCCCTTTTATATGAAGTTTAATGACTTTTATGAAAACTGCTTTAAAAGAATACGTTTTTGAAAACAGTGTTTAAATGATTTTCACAATTACTTAACCTATTTGTACTCTATCTTTTTCCTTAAAGAATTTCTCATGATTTGTACTCTATTCATTTACCATTTTTGCTATTCTGATTTATGATCCACATTTGATTATTATGCATTTGCTATTCTGTTGATATGATTCATTCAATTGGCATTATCTTTGTTGGATAATTGATAATTGTCCTTTATGCTTTATTTGTATCATCTGTTTCATTCTATTGCCCGACTATTTGTTTTAAACTAGTCATGGAGGTACCATGACCATGTCATAGAGGCACCTATGGCATGACCCTGTTCCGGGAGGTGTGATTAGTCCACAGCGTTCCCATTTATGCTAATAGCAACCATGGCCGCCATACTTATTATTATTATATTAACGTACGTATGCATAGTCTCGAACTTTATATGTATATATGTTTTGCAGGAAGCGATGGATGCATCCCTAGTACTTTTTTCAGTTCAGTTATTAAGTGAATGGATTGTGTGTATGCCATACACCCCATTTCACTTCTGGTACATTGTGAGCTAGCTACTCCATGTACACTGTGCTATGACTTTGCTATAATTATTTTTATGATTATGTTTATCTATTTTTGGTATATTCATGTATCATGTCTAGACATATCTGTTTAGGGCTCGTGGGCATTCCTTTGTTATTTCTGATTCCTTATTCATTCATTTATTTTCTCATGACTTATGGTATATTGTTCAGCGGGTTTTCCCCTTAGTTTCGTTTCGTTCATTCGTTTGCTTATTACCTTTCATTATATGTATCTGTTCACTGGGCTTTTTAAGCTCAGCTGCATCTTCTTTTCTTGTGGCAGGTTTTAAGAGGGAGCTGGGTTTTTTAGTGAAGAGTGCTTAGGAGCTCTTAGTAGACTGCACTGTTAATAGCTCCCCATGGATTAGAGTTGGACTTAGAGTTTTCATTTTGACTTAGTTTGTATCTTAGTTTTGGAAGTTGTTATGTTCAGTTTTGATTACTTTAAATTTTTCCCTTGGAAACTTTTGTAACCATTGTATTATTAAATTCTTCCGCTGCGTATGTTCTGTTTGACGCCAAAAATGTGACATTTGACCCGTTCTCGATGGGGGTTTTTTACAACTAAATTCGTGTAACATGAACAAAGATTAATATCAATATAAGTGGACGGTTTTAATTCTTGCGGAATAATTCTGGTAACCATTCATATAACAAACTTAAAATTTTCAATCATTGAAATAACATCCGAATCTTAAATAAATGAAACATTTAGAAATAAATAAACTATCTTGAATACTTTTTGTAAACACCAAAAATTTTTCTGTTGCGTTTCTTCTATTTCTGTATTTTGAACACGATTTTTTTCTGATGCTCCAAAAATGATCTATTGACTTCCTGTTCTTTTCTTCGAGTTTCTTGATACGGTTGTTATAAAGTTCAGGATTTGAAGATGATGAAGACATTGAAGTTCATTTTTCTTTGAATCAGGATTTGAAGATGATGAAGACATTGAAGTTTCAAACAAAAATAAAATATAGAATGAGGAGATAAAAGAAGTTGTTTGTTATGCTTTTGTATTTATAGACACTGGATAGTATCCATGGTTCCCAAATTCTATATACAATCTATCTGTTTATATGACATTGAAAAGTCACAATGTTTTCAACACTCTTTTTACGATGCATTTGTTTAAATGCAAATATTAAAGCTCATATGCTATTTAAATATAAATCACTTATTATGTATGTGTGTTTTGTTTGTTAACATATCTGTTAAAGATTTAAATTAATAAATTCAACACTTGACATTAAGTTGCAATTCTAATTATGTTTAAACTTATCATACATGTAGTATAAATATATTTGCAGACGAAAAGAATATCTAAACTTAAACCACCAAAACATTCATTAAAAATATACCATACTAAAGGTTCTGAATGGAATAAAATTCATCAGTTATCAATCATATAAATCCTAACAAATATTGGTAATAAAATAGTAGTACTTATTGAATAAAAATAGACTTAAACATATTAAATAAAAATATCAAAAAAAAAAAATATATAATTTTGGGAAATCTTTTTATGCTTCATCATAAATTCATCCTCACTATCATCATCCTCAGTGGTTTCATAATCATGGAGCCGTCATTAATAAAGTTGGTTAAATCATCGTCATCAGGAACAGATCTCACACTATACGCTCTGAATCGACTTTCCCCAAACTCTTCATCGATGTAGCTTGTGCAAATATGTTTACCATGCACTTTACCGTCAACATCAACCATATCATCCCACATGTCATCGTTCTCATGAATAAAATAATCTTGAAATTTTAAACATTTTTAAACAACCTTGTTAATACAAATAAACCTTCAAAACGTTTATTTATATTTTACGATCTTCTATTGTTTTTTCAATAACAAACGTAAAATCCCTTTTAACGAAATAGACAAAATACGTAAACGCTTTGAGCCAAAAGTTTACTAACTCATTTCACTAAACAAATATATATATTAAACATGTTTAGTTAAATAGTTTACATGAAACCAAAACTATTTTATAAAAACATTTTAGTAACATTTGTTACTTGCATTTTTATAAAATAAAAATGTTAAGAAAATCTAGTAAACACTTGGACTATCCATGGCCCAAAACCAAGTTCATAAACCATAAACCATGAAGCTTAACCCATAACCCATGACCCATTGCATGACATCAGCATGACATCCATAATGGGTAAAACCCATGACCCATGACCCAAATTCAATAACCCATAACCCAAAGTCCATGACCCATGACCCAAGATGTCTTTGACATCAGGCATGACATCATCTATCCATGATCATAACCTATAACCCATAACCGTTTTTGTTACTGACCGATCTGAACACACACCTTGTGTTTGATAGATACTTTGAGTAATATTAACTAGCATGCGGAATTTACTAGTTAACACTTAGAAGATTATTTGTAAGTATGATCAATGAATGGAACAGTGTTTATGTATATGAACCCAAAAGACAATTGTTTAACCAAAATGATTCAATTTTTATTATATCAATAATACAGTACTCTTGCTAGTACTAGGGTTTACAACCTTGAATCTTCACAAAAAACTCATTAACTCATATATCTAAACCTTAACCTAGGGTATCCTTTATAGACCAAGGATTCCTGTACAAGATAACATAATCATACAATAAGGATATCTACAAAAACCTTTCTATAATTATCTAAAATTTCAAAGTTTACAAAACTATAAGCAGTACTAACTTCTTGTGTGACAGCACTAACTGACTTAGAACTGTCAGTGTTGTCTTCAATAATTCTTCATCAGTACAAAAATTATAACCACCAGTACTAACTGTTAGGTTTAATTCCTAACAATCCTCCCCTAAACTTTTGATTTCTTTCCAAATCACAAAATTTCTTCTGAATTAAACTTCATCTCCATGATGTGGGGATTCTTCCAAACACCTATCATGTCAATCTCTTAGTAAGAGATTTTCTCTGTTCTGCAAGATCAAAAATCCTTTTGACTAACACTCTGCCATTTTTGATTCAACTTCAAACTCA
>CP139506.1:174810531-174893577 GCA_021014915.2 Artemisia tridentata subsp. tridentata | reverse complement strand
TAGGTCAAAGTTCCAGAAAGCCAAGGAAAAAGAATGTAAAATAAACTTACCATGTTGAGGAGGTGCTGCGAATGATATAATATCTCCATGATGCAATTTCGACTCAGGGTTGTTCTTATTTAACTTTTCCCAGTTGAGACACGTTCCATTTTCAATATGAACGAAAAAATCAGAAATATTCAATGATTCACCGCATCTTACTTGAACACCATCCACAAACCATGAAACAATTGGAAATCCTTGGTTATTCTTGCTTCCGTTTTCCTGAAAAATAAAAGAAAATGAAAAAAAAAAAAAAAAAAAAAAAAAAAAAAAACAAATGCAAGAAGAATAAACTGTATATATTGCCAGACTACAGGATAGATGTCAAGAAACAGACTTAGCCGGTGAATGTATCAGCCTGTAGGAATAGAAAAAAAACTTTTGAACGGCTGATGTAACTATTACCGTACCGATGCGTGAATTTTTTAGTCCAATAGCGTGAGTTGCTGAATTTTCCACCTTGGTTACAATTTCATAGTAACTCATCGTTAATGGCGTCAATCTGAAGTAAACAAAGCTATCAATACCCAGTATGCAAATTGTTGTGACAGAATAAATAACAGGAACAAATAACAGTAGTGACATAAAAAATAACAGGAACAAAAAAATACTCACCTTTGGTGTGAATAGAGATGGACTGTGCAGACCAGGTATGCAAATTGTGGTTCATCCCAACGCTGTTCACAACATCAGTATCTGTGCAATTAATGATAGACTGACACTCCATTAGGAATCTGCGTCTCGCGGTTCCCACAAAGTTTGGGCACACCGCGCATGTATGGCATTACAACCGAAATTCTTAAAAACTTTGGGCCCGTCATTGGCTGTATGAGCATTCTGTATATGACCGTCGTCAACAGAGGTAGCAGCATCGGTATCTGTACAATAAGTGGAGCATTTGATGTTTGAACTTGCTCGTCCCTCTCAACCTGAGGCCTTTTTCCTGAAAAATAAAAGAAAAAAAACGTAAGAAGAATAAACTGTATATATTGCCAGACTACAGGATAGATGTCAAGAAACAGGCTGAGCCGTTGAACGTATCAGCCTGTAAGAATAGAAAAAAACTTTTTAACGGCTGATGTAACTATTACCGTACCGATGCATGATTTTTTTAGTCCAATAGCGTCAGTTGCTGAATTTTCCACCTTGGTTACAATTTCATATTAACTCATCGTTAATGACGTCAATTTGAACCTGTATACTTAGTTATATATCTGGTGCATCCATGATCCCAAGGACTCGCCACAACCTGGAGTACATTCACAAAATTCTACTGAGTTTCACAACATAAATATGACCATCTGAAAGAAGATCATGGAGCTGTTCATTGTTTCCAAATAATATAAAATACTTGTTTCAAAGGTAAATTACCCCTGATGATTTCAAATCCTGTTTTTTGTGGATCTGTGGCTCCAGTAAGTTTACGTGCGTACTCAATGACAGCTTCTCTTTCCCAAACCTGTATGGCATACAAATAAAGAAACCATGTCAAAAAGGATGAGTAGGACCAGTTAAATGAGTGAAAAAGTTGCTTAATCAATAATCAAATGCTTACAACGGTCTTAAATAACCATCGAATAGATAAAATTACATTCTGAGCAACTTCGTCCAGTATTTTAAACCATGGTCAACGATGCAGTAAACATTAGTACAAAAGCTATGTTATTTAGTAATTCATAGCACGCTAGTCATATGGAATAAAATGGTTTAAGAGGTTTTACGCAAAACAGTGATCGTGAGATTTGACCCACCTTGACCAGTTTCCTTTCTAGGCAACTTTCTTCATTGTACCCAAAATCTCTCAAGCAGACAATGTGGTTCAGTAAGATGAAAGAAGCTAATATGTGAACTCCTCGCTCATGGAACTTCTTTATTTAAGGGTTTCATCGACTCTACATTTTCCTTATCCTCATGCATTCTATCTCAGTTCTCTCTTCTTACCACTAATGATAGAGGCACCTCTATTTTACCCTATATACGCTAGTCACAACTAACTGTTGAAGCTCTATACCAGCTAACCCCACCAGAAGCCGACAGTTTTTATAGAAAAATAACCACTTTATGACCTACTTTAATGACCAATCATAAAAAAAACAGCAATTTGTACGAAAGTCCTAATCTTTTATAAACAAAAAAGACCGACAAAGCACAACATACAGATTCCATGAATCGAGGTCGCTGTCCCACAGCCCACATTGAGCATCCCAAAATGTAACTGATGTCTCCAATTCACCACTACCAAAACAAAAACAAAACGAAGTCAATCTCCGAAAACATTAAGACAAAGAAAACATAAAAATATAAACTTTATCATTGTTAATAATAGAATTCACCATTTTTATAATTAACAGAGTCATTAATCTTATAAATTTCATGAAGTGATGATCCACATCTCCTGGAAGCACCTTCATATAACTGCAAAACATTAATTAATTAATTGAATATATAAATTAATTATTAAGCTAATGAAATCAGAAATTGAATTAATTAAATCTGGAAAAAATTAATTAATTAAATCAAAAAAATACCTGTGGACTGTGGTGGTGTCGCCGGAGGAGGATCACCAGAGGTGGAGCCACCGGAGGTGGAGTTGCCGGATTGGCTACCTCTTCTTCAAGAGGTAAGAGTTATGGGGTTGTCAAGCTGTAAAAAAAATATACCCATGATCAGACACAACTGTAATCATCACCAACATGAAACCCTAATTCTTATCAACAATGTATAACAAAAACCCTAATTTTACCTTGTCAGTGGATCTGTAAATGAAACGGATATGGGCATAAAAAGAAGGTAATCGAAACCTCCTTTTCATCCAAGGCGAACTGCAAATGATCCATCTAAGTTGACCTACGATTTGTGGATCTATTTTTGGTATCTGGAACTTTCTTTATGTTATGTGGTTTGGGAGAGATGGAAGAGATTATAACCCGGGAAAAAGGAAAAAACATTAATTAAACATTATTTACTATTCACTTTACTGTATCGCATCTCACATAGCAATTGTAGTTACAAAACACTGTTCATTCAAATGACTGGAAGTAGCAATTACCCAGTACCAATGAAACTTACAAAAGAGTGTGCCAACAGCAAAAAATTAGAAACGGGTAGCAAAAAAAATTCGGGCGGGTCACGCCATAAATGTATAATAGATATAATAACATAATTGCTTTTTCAAAAGACAGTAGAAAATTTTCTGTTCATATCATGGTGACGAGTCAGGGATTTCTAGGGTGAGTATAGAATATTTTAGGTGTAAACATAGGTTTTTGGGTGAGAATTCCTTACAGGGTGGTAACAATATATTGTTTGGTCAGAAATGGTATTTAATTAAATTTTATAAGGTGATATCAGTGTATGGTTACGTAACGACTATAAATAGGGAAGATGGGATAGAAATTGAAATAGGCATAGATTATGATTATTACGGAAATATTATAAGATAGGATTTTCATACGATAGAAAGATAGTTGTTACACCTAGGTTACATCCATCGTACCTAAGGTAGAGTACAAAAGGAAATTTCAACTTAGAAAGTCTTAAACTAGGGTTTATTTATTACAACAGAAATTTATTCTTCTGCTTAAACATTGATGTCATCCTTTGACATTGTTAAGGCTCTAAAGAGTTTCCATTCTCTTCCACTGGTCTTTTTGTCCTAAGTGATATTCTGGGTTGGGCATTGATTCTTGTAGTGTCCCGTTTAACTTCTTGGTCTAGAAATCCTTGGGTAATGGTGATGGTAGGTTCAGTTACTCTTATTGTACCTTTAAGGTGCGTTGGTCTACAAACCGTGAAACTTTCATGGGTATGCTTATAAGACTTAGCCGTCTTCTTTTCTTCTCTTGCTATTTTGTTGCTATTCGTACAAGCTACTGTAGTTACCTCGAGTACCACAGCAACGATATTGGTTACTAACTTTTGGATAGCTTCAGGAGTCAAGGTTGTGGTTGGTGCTAGTGGAGTATTTGTAATGCTCATGCTGGCCATATTCTATCAATATCCTAAGAAACACGGAGTTAAATCCACCTAATGGCCATGTCAGAATAATTCGAGTAACAAGGTATTGGTATACTAGTGCTAACAATGGGGTCATGATACGAAATCAAAACTAACTGAGGATCATAAAAATACGATATGTCTGAGTGTTATCATAAATAAATAATCAACTCTTGGTATGGGATTCTTAAGGAACAAACTGATTTATCTACAAAAGCTGAAGTTTAGCAATTTTCTCTTCATTCATCAAGTTTTCTTCCGAAATTTTGTGTTAGAAATTTCTAGGGTTTATAGTCTAGTTATGGTATGTTTGAGGTATCATGACAATCATAGGTAATATTATGGTAGATCTGGGTATAATCACTGTAACATCATAATATTAATAACTTAATCGATTGCTTTTACAAAATCAATGATACAAGGTCTTTTATTAATGCTCCATGAGGTAAGTTAGGGTATCTCTGTCAACGTCGTTCAGGAGTGTATTGATTTGTTCCTCATGACGCTCCAGTTGCGTCATGATGGTGGGAGGAGTAGGTGTGTGGGCAACTGCTATCCTGAAGCTCTCTCCAGTCTCGAGGACTCGGGCTGGAGGAGTGAAAGCAGGTGGAAACAGTAATGATGAGGGAGACCTGAGAGGGTAAATTGTCTCTAGGAGTCAGCTCCCTTGGTGAGGTGTAAACAGGTAAGTCTGGGTGAGTAGTTTTAACGAGTAGTCGGGTCCAACCGACGGTGGAGGGGATGATGATAGCAGTGGTGGTAAGGTATGGTGACGTTATTTTGATCATGTCTAGGAGTGAAGTAGGGGAGTAAGGTGGAAATGGTGGTATAATCGGTACTAAGCGTAAGTGTATCTTCTTAATAGGTCAATTGAGGAGGCTCTGAAATGGTGTCATAAAAGGTTCGGGCTCATAAGGTGCTAAAATCCTGACTTTTCTGCGTCGGGCTACCGGGGCAGGTGGGAGTGGTGACGTAGGTAATGGAGAATTTGGCTTAACATCTTTCCAAATCGTTTCTTGGTGTGAATTCTGTCCAACCTCGAATGTTGGCGGACAACCAATCAACTCTTCATTTGAATAAGATTCAGCAGCTCTCCTAAGTTTCTGACGTGGGGGCTAGTGAGTAGGTGATGATGGGAGTGGTAATTGAGTAAGTTCCGTATTAGGCTGGGGTTGTGACATTAATACATAAGGATCTTCAGCATCCGGAGTGATATGATAAATAGGTGATGTACGAGTAGTACGGAGGGTAAGTTTGGTAATATCAACTGGTTTGGTAGACATGGTACTGTAGTAACCGAAAGTAGTAATTATAAGTATTTCGTACGTTAAGGGTGTAACAGTGAGTGTGAAATAGTACAGTGTGAAATGTGTGAAGAGTAAACATCAAGCATGTAAAGATTAGTGCAAAATAATCTTAATAGGTAATGTATTGAGCACGGCAGTCAGCAGACACGGAGGGCGTAAAATGGTATGGTGTAAAATCATTCATTTTGAAAATGTAGTTATAGTTCAATGTTTGAAAACATTTGGTTCTCTATAACCATAGGCTCTGATGCCAATCTGTAACACCCCCTAATTTGTTTTATGGCAGCGGAAAAGTAATTAGGGTGTTACGGTGAGGATCGAAGTCATAATTACAGAAAACGGCTCGAAAGAGACGTTTTGAAAGTTATATGTCATTCAAAATCATACTTTTGATATAAAGGTGAAATATCTGATTTGAAAATCCCACGAAAAGGGTGTGATAATTTGGAAAGAATGACAAATTTGATTTTACACCATTTAATTTATCAGAGTATATAATGCCCGCTCTGTGTCTTGTCCTGCTCCGTTAATTCCTGAGATAAACATGCTTAAAAACTTCAACATAATGGTTGGTGAGTTCGTAGAGTTTAATGGAAAATAATTTATTTCAATAAATTTCAAGAGTGTTCGGTGGTGTTTGAAATGAGTATAAGTACAAGTAAACAGTGGCTTTCAATAATTTCAAAGGTGAAGTGATATTTGAAATACGTTGCTATCAGTAATGGAAACGTAAATGAGTTACTCTGGGTAAAAATCACAAATATGTCACATATAAGATCAATCAAGTACAAGTATAGGATCATAATCCTAGCATGTAGTGAATATGATGATGTGATGCATAAAGTCTAAAAGTGTAGAGTGGTGAAATGCTAATACAGCTGTATCTAAATATATATGACAACATTCATATAATTATATTGCCCTAAGCCTCATGACACGCAAAACGTTAATAAAGTACCGTAAAACGGCGGAGTCCACATCAAAGAATTGATGGGTTTGACCCTCAGTTAATAGGTAATTTTCCAATTTCTATTTTTCTCAAATATAGTGCATCGCGACTAAATACGACTAACCATAACGGCATTTCATCAAAGTATTTATTAGGATAGGTCGTCAGCCTCTAACAGGTTTCAAAGCGGTTCACTATATTCGCGCTTACCGCAGTGATTAATGGCTCATGATCGAGGGACTTTATGGCAATAAGTTAACTTAGGCAATATGGGTTTCAGAGGTACATAAAGTATGCGTACTTAAATCATGGCAACTATTTCCAATTGATATATGGAAATATCATATAACAGTAAGAGTACATTCATAGTGTTATGTGAATGTATAAGATGAAAATTAGTGTCATGTTTACAACAAGCAGTTTGAAAAATGCTATCATTTGAGTTTAGTGTTAAAGCTAAGAAAACAATTTGCAAGTAAAACGAGTATAACTCTTCCAAAGATTACATCAAAACATATACGTAGGAGTTATTATTCTGAGTAAATCATGTGAGATTTCAAAGTATAAAATGAACGAAAACAGTTGAGCATGTATCTACCCCAAAAGTATAAAACTTGTAAACAATAAGAGACCTGAATATGAGGGGAGTCTAAGTATTTGACTTACAACTAATAATGAGTGTGCATATGAGAAATCGTATAACGATTTGATCGGTGATGTGAGTTTGATATGCTTAAAATGTTTAAAGTTCAAAAATAATATTTCATATAATGTTATCCTGATTCTTATGTCAGTTGATCCAAAATATTATCTCTTCGAAAATAATGAAATAATGCATAAAGTTAAGTCGTTAAATAAATAATAAAAATTAAATAATACGTAACTAAAATGTATATAAATGCATATGACATGATGGGATGATGAGAAATGGAAAATGAAATAAGAATGTCAAGTATATATAGTAGATCCTTGTTCTTTTCCAAATCTTATACTTTTTACCCTAACTGCGTTTGCGTCACACCGTTAGTCCTTCGTTAAGTCCAAAGTCCATAAATAGTCCATAACTTGTCCAATTATACAAATAAGGCTTGGAATTCAATAATATGTCAAATTATACTCTATATGTTTTGTTTTCACTGTCTTAGTGCATGTATTTCTTAGATTGGCAGTTTCAGTCCTTCAAGGCGACCTTGCGATACATTTTTAGTCCAAATGTGTCAAAAAGGTGAGGAAAATATTGGCATGTCCTTCTGAAGTTTATTTAAGACTAGTGAAGCTTATTTTAGTAGCTTATGTGGTTGTTAACTTATTCTTCACATATATGGGCCCTTAACGAGTCATGTTACTCAGCCCAATAACAAATCTTAATCCGTGGGTTAGGAGGAGGGTTTGGTATATCAAAATTGCTTATTTTATCATCTCATTTCATATATTAAAGTGCCAAAAAGTCAGCTTATTTTCATAGTTTAAAATCAGCTTAATGGGTTAATAAGCCCATGTCGCTACTTTTTAGTTGTTTTCAAAACAGTTTTCTGCGTTGTACTTTGATCATTTTAAAGGGTTGAAACGTGAGTATTGTTACAAGTTGTTTACAAGAAAATGGTAGCTAGTCATGTCATTTAATAGGTCGTATAAAAATAGGACGTGGTCATTTATTCGAATCGTGAGTTATGGAGTTGTTTTTAAGGTGACTTGGGACTGTTTCTGTGTACAAAACTCTTAAAATTAATCTAAGTGTTTTCAAGTTTGGTCTTAACGTGTGATATAAAATTTGTATATGTTTGAATGATGCATGAAACGAAGTGTTAGTGTGAGAGTAGTGTGAGAGGTGACTGCTAGACCTTCCATGATGGAGGTTCGTCACTTCTTGGTGGGTTACTAAAATAACGAATGTAAGTAAGCATGTCACTATATAGGCGTTCGAGTGAAATAATAAAACATGCATGTGTGATTCGTGCATGTGAGAAATGAAAGCAAGAGAGGTTAATGGAAACTTACTACACCTTCTAGAGGTAGTGAAGAGGCAGTGAGATCGAATGGAATACAAGAACAAAACAGTCCACTCGTTAGAACCAAAATACGTTTTATACGTATAACCCTTTTACTCGATTGTTTCCTATCTTGAGGTAGAAACTCCTGGCTTTTAAGGTATCTTGTGAGGTGAAAGAAAGTTGGTATGAGGGTAGGATAGAGTAGGATAGAAGGGGGTATAATATAGGAAGAATTACACACATTTTCTTTGACTTCAAAGACTTTCAAACTCTATTATTGGTGGCTACTGTGGATGACCAGGGTTTGAAGGACATTCCTCACATGCTACTGACTTCAAAAGATCTTAAGAAGACATGGGAGAGTTGGTAGGACTTATCTTTTGTGTTTGAAACATTTATGTTTTGGTTTGTATTAATAACGAGTGCAAAATGATTCTAGCGAGCCATAAACCTTTCCTGTCGTCCTAAGGGTCATTTTAATATCACAACATGTTAATATGATCATTAGGAAGTTGTAGGAAAAGGCGTGGGTTAAAATGGTTAAGTTTTGTGGATTTTTATGTGTGTCGAACTAGGCAAATTGGGACAAACCTTTTGGTATTCGAAATCATAGTAAATCGTGACATATTATTCTAAAAATTGGCACGAGCATAGTCTAGTGGGTGGTGAACAAGATGGTGCAAAATTATTCATTAGTCGTGTCTAATATTAGGGAGAACTCGAGCTGTTTTGGAGAGGGTGTGGAATCGTGCACCACATAAAATAATTGAAATGAAATGGGCTTGGAGTTGGGCCTTGTATTCGTGTAGGGTGATGTGGGCTGGACAAAATTAGGTCTGATTGGTTTGTATTTGTGAAATAAATAAAAGTGATTACTGTGTTAAGATTTGTAGAACTGCGATTAATATATTTATTGGTATTAGTTATAATTGGTGAGATTTATAGTTTGAGTAATTTGTGACTTGTGAAATGTTAACTTTGGTGAAATAGTTACGTTTCGTAATGTACGTCGTGAACTAGTGTCATCACTTGATTAATGTTGTGATGACGTGACTTGGTGAGAATTATATGATCAGAAAATTTTAAATTTCCCCGTAAAATGGGAATCAATAGACAGTAAGTTGAGATTATTATTAATTAACGAGTATGATTACAATGGATTTTTAAAGTATCTTTCAAACATGTTTGATGTTGATGTGGATGATCAACCAGTTCAGGTCTTGGCACTAAATGATCCCAACATCTTCCAAGCTGATGACTGTGATGCTTTTAACTCAGACGTTGATGATGAACTCACTGCTCCAACCATCTTCATGGCTAATCTGTCTTTTGCAGTCTCATCACCACAACAATCTGGTCCTTCCAATGCATCTATCATATCTGAGGTACTAAAGCTGTATGATATGTATAACATGGTCGATGAACAGAAGATTCCCAACAAAGTACAACAGACAGATGTTGTTGAATCAGATGCTGTTGGTATCGGAAATAGCGATATTAACCCATATGAACAACATGTGAAACACAACGAAGCGTCTATTGAACCTAGTGGGGTATCTTCTGTTATTAATGATGATAATGTGTTGCATGAACAAAAGATTCCTATTGAAGTACAACCAACAAATGCTGTTGAATCAGATACTGCTGATATGGGAAATAGTAATGTTATCCTGTATGATCAATACGTGAATCACAACGACGTGTCTGTTGTACCAAGTAGTGCATCTTCTGTTGTTGATAATAGTTGTGAGTTGCATGAGAACACCGTGTTTATCCCTGATGACACTTTGACCACTAGACTTAACATCTATAAAGATAAGGTGGCTATATATGAACAACGTGCAAAATTTGAGCTAACTGAACGTGAGCAGAAAATGGATAGTCAAATGCGTACATTCATAACAGAACGTAATTTATGGGAGGAAACATTGAAAAAGGAGTTATATTCTTTACGAAAACAACTTGATCAAACTCTTAAACAAAAACAGGAGATCCAAGAAAGTGTAATTACAATAAAACATGATTTCAAAGAAAAAGAAACAAAACTCATAAATGATTTTTCTAGACTTAAAACGTTAAAGAATAAGATTGAAAACAAGTTGTACACATAAGACCAGACCAGACAAACTGCTCAAATGATTCAAAAGCATAAAAAGTTGTGTGATGAAAATAGTGTAAAGGATGTAGGTGAACCTAAATCAGTTTTTCTTAGGAGTGTTAAAGTTGCTCAACCTGCATTATATGATGCAAATGTAATGCTTAAGCCTGGTCATACCCCTCCTGATGTGTCATCATTTGAAGAGAGTAATGAGATAGAAGTAATAAATAGAGAAAGATTGGCTGAAAAAATGAAGGATCCCAAATGTAAAGCAAATCGAGTCATAATTAAACCCCATGATGACTCTAAGGAGAACCGATATTTTGGTCCTTAGACTTAGAAAAAATGAAAGCCGAAGAACTTCAAGCCAAAACTCCACCCTTTAGAAAGATAGCTGCAGCAACGGTGTACCCACCCAATACACCCATGCACTTAGTTCCTTTAACTCTTCCCACAGAATGTAAAACTCTAACTAGCATATATGTTCTTTGTCAACTATTTGCTGATTTCGATAAAACATGTAAGAAGAGAATTACGCCAACGGGAATTACTGAAGGGGAAAGGGGCTTTGAACAGAAAAAAAGGTGCTACTTAACTGAGGTTATTCCATTTTTTTAAACTTCTCAAAGAACATTTCGAGGGCATGCAAAAAACCCTTGGAACTTAATTAAAAGAAATTCAAGAAGTGTTTAAAGATATGGAAAATGTGGGAAAACAAAATGCTATTGATCTTAAATGTTGTGAGATTGAAAGAAAGAACATTCTCATCACCATTGAGAATATGATTGCTAGATGTATTGCACAAGATGTATTTTATACTGCTACAGATTTTGCCTTAACTGCTTTTCAATTTCATGAGTTGTCTATTGCATTGAATGTTACACATAATCGTGTTGTTGAGCTTGACGAAGAGAATTTAAAATTGCATGAGAAAATCCAAAACGATGACCATGATAACATGGTCAGGCATTTTTCAAAACTAGAGGTTGATAATCTTAATTTGCAATTAAAATAGCAACATTTAAAAGAAAGAATTAAATCTCAAATGCCAAGACATCTTTGGATGCTCCTGAATTTGATGCATATTTTGAATTAAGCAAACGAGATGAAAAAATTCAAGCTCACACTAGCACGATTCGAAAATTGAGGGTCCAAATTGCCCAATCAAAATCGAATAAGAGTGATGTGACTGGCACCCATAAACCATCGTCTTTAGATTCTCAAAATTTTCACTATCAAGACATCATCAATAAATTACAAAATGAAAATGATTGGTTTCAAGCTGAAAACTCTAATGTTAAACAGCGTTACAAAGAGTTATATGATTCGATTAAAATCACATGTGATAAAACCAATGAAAAAATAACTTCTTTTCTTAATGAGATTGAGAATCTAAAGGCTCAGGTGAAAGGGAAAATGCCAGTCATCATCAGTGATAATATTGTTCCGAAGGTTTCTGCTGGTAGAAAATATGCAATTGATACCATGACTATTCCGCTTCCTCTTAGGAACAATAGGTCAGCTCATCATGTTTATCTCACATATCTTAAGGATAGTCTTGACATTCTTCCTGAGACCGTAGAAGAGGATAGGATAGATAAACCACTTGATAGTGCAGTTGTAGATGCCTGCTTCCTCACTAAACGATCTCAGGAACTCTTAGAATACGTCATTGGCACATGTCCTAAGATTGATAACAAGCGAGATAGGTTCATTGCATCATCCTCAATGACTAAGAACAAGCATGTTACCTTTGATGTACCATTAACGACATCTGAACCCAGCACATCAAAACCAGAAAAACAAATGGCAGTGAAACAAACTAATGTTCCCATCATTACTTCTACAGGAGTAAACAGTGACACTAAAGCTAGCAGGTCAAAGCCTAGTCGCAATACAAAGAAAGGTAGGACTACGCCAACTAAGAGTGCTCATCAGGAGAAAGTAGAAGACCATCTTAGGAACAATAAACTTGATTTGATCAAAAAGAATCGTGTTGATTCTAGTATTAGCTATAAGCGTACTGTAATTAATTCAAATTCTAATGCTATTTGTAAGACATGTAATGAATGCTTAATTTCTGGTAATCATGATGAATGTGTTGTGTCATTCTTGATGTCTTCTCAACGATCCCCAGTTAAGAATGTTAGGAAACCTAAACTGGGTAAGCAAATTTGGAAAGCAATAGGAAAAATGTTTGCTAATGTTGGTTATCAATGTAGACCCACTGGAAGAAAATTCACTTTAGGAGATCAGTGCCCCTTAACTAGAATGACTAATCATAAAGTAATGACTGTTAAGGAATGGAAGCCAACTGGTCGAATTTTCCCTTTAGAGACACAATGCCCTGTAACTAGGTCAATTGCTGCTACTAGTGAAGTTTCCACTGTGAATACCATGGCATCTATGAATCCTGTAGTTCCAGAGTTTGTTTGTTCTAACCAAACGGACCCCAGTTGCACGTGGAGATCCACTTTTTTCAGTTATCCATTGTTGTTTGTTTTCAAATACAGGTCGTACAAATCGTCCTTTGGTATTTGGACTCAGGCTGCTCAAAACATATGACCCGGGATCGCTCACGGCTCAAGAATTTCATGAATAAATTTATCGGGACAGTTAGATTCGGGAACGACCATTTTAGGGCAATTATGGGTTATGGAGATTATGTTTTTGGTGACAGTGAAATTTCTAGGGTATACTACGTGGAAGGACTTGGGTACAATTTGTTCTCTATTGGTCAATTTTGGGATTCTGATCTTGAAGTTGCTTTTAGAAAACACACATGTTTCGTTAGAGAATTGATGGTATTGATCTCCTTAAATGCCGTCGTGGCACTAATCTATACACCATCTCTATTGAAGACATAATGCGGTCCTCTCCTATTTGCTTGCTGTCAAAGGCCTCAAAGAACAAATCATGGCTTTGGCACCATCATTTAAATCAGTTAAACTTCGGCTCCATAAATGAACTTACTCGCAAGGATCTTGTTCGAGGTATGCCCAGATTGAAGTTTGAAAAAGATCATCTTTGTTCTGCTTGTCAACTGGGCAAAAGCAAGAAGCATACTCACAAACCCAAGTCTGTCAACACCATTATGGAAGCTCTTCACACCCTTCACATGGATCTATGCGGACCAATGAGAGTGCAGAGTATAAATGGGAAGAAATATATTCTTGTGGTGGTCGACGACTACTCTCGGTTTACATGGGTGAAGTTTTTGAGAACCAAGGACGAGGCTCCAGAGGTTATCATCAAACTTGTCAAACAGCTACAAGTAACACTCAACAAAACCATTAGAATCATCCGCACAGACAATGGAACTGAGTTTGTTAACAAACAACTCATTCAATTTTATGAAAGTATTTGCATAACTCACCAGAAAAGTGTTCCACGCACTCCTCAGCAGAACAGGGTTGTTGAAAGACGAAATTGTACTCTTGTGGAAGTTGCACGAACCATGCTGATATTTTCCAAGGCACCGATGCTTCTTTGGGCGGAAGCAATTGTTGCAACTTGTTTTACCCAAAATCGATCCTTGATACATACTCTTCACAACAAAACTCCATATGAGCTGATACATGGCATGAAACCTGATCTTTCTTTTCTGCGAGTGTTCGGTGCTCTATGCTACCCTACAAATGACAGTCAGGATCTGGGAAAACTAAAGGCTAAAGCAGACACTGGATTCTTCATTGGGTATGCATCAGATATCAAGGGATACCGAATCTACAACAAATGAATCCGACAAATTATGAAAACCATTCACGTGACATTCGATGAGCTGACTGAGCAAACGGCTCCTGGACACACAAGTTCTGGACCCGCACCTAATCTTTTGTCTCCTGGACCAATTAGTTCAAGTCTTGTACAGCGTCCCACTCCTGCAGTTCCTTATGTAACCCCTACGAGTGACGAGTTAAAGAATTTGTTTGATCCGATGTTTGATGAATACTTTGAGCCACTAACTGTTGATACTACATCTAAAGCTCCACCTTTACCTCCAGTTGTTGATGCTCCAATTCCACACAACTCAGATGGTCCATCTGTATCTGTCTTAATTAGTCAAGACACACCATCTGCCAGTCACTCACCATCATCATCGAATATTCAATCTCCTTCGGTACAATAAAGCTCTGTAGTTGATAATTCTTTAGATGTGAATCCTTTTGCTCCTACTGATGATGCTACGTTCGTGAACATATTTGCTCCTGAATTATCTACTGATGCATCTCCTTCAGGGGATCCTAACACGGCTACATCAGTTCCCTGTCCTCAACCACATGAACATCTCAGAAAATGGACAAATGATCATCCGATTGACAACATTTTTGGGAATCCTTCTAGTTCGGTATCCACACGAAAACAACTTGCCACTGATGCCTTGTGGTGCTTTTATAATTCGTTACTATCAAAAGTCAAACCTAAAGACTTCAAGACTACAATCTCAAAAGATTGTTGGTTCAACGCTATGCAAGAAGAAATTCACGAGTTCGATCGATTGGAAGTATGGGAATTAGTACCACCTCCAGACTGTGCTATGATTATAGCTCTTAAGTGGATCTTCAAAGTGAAACTTGATGAGCATGGTGACGTTCTGAAAAACAAGGCCCGGCTAGTTGCAACGGGATATCGTCAAGAAGAGGGCATAGACTTTGAGGAATCATTCGCACCTGTTGCTTGAATTGAAGCTATCAGAATCTTCCTCGCTAATTGTTGGAAATTAAATATTCAAGATGTCTAATATCGGGTTCTAATCCAAGAAATACTCTAAGTGTATTTCTGCTGCTAGTGCAAATGGTTTCTGCTGTTTGATCCTGCTACTAATGATACTTGTTCCTGCTGATAGCGATAACTCGTTGCTGCTGATAGTGAACATTCTGCTGATGAGTTGATAAGATCGAAAAGATATTTATTGTATTTTGGTCAACATTATACGGTAGATAATATCCTACCCCATGTGCTTAGTTAACAAGTTGTATACATAGATACATGTTGTATCTTATGTACTGACACTCAAAAGGATAAGTTAACCAAGTAAGTCGGCTAAGACTGAAAGCAATATGTAAAGATCTTTTGGACTATAAAAGAGATCTTAGTTGTGATATTAGTAAAGAGAGATATAAGAGAGTTATCAAGTGTCCATGCATATATGTTATTTGCAAGAACATATAACTGTTAGACAAGAACAAACACAAAAAATATCACAAGTTAGAAAAACTTAAGATTCAAGGTTGTAACCCTAGTGATATTTCAAGATCACTCGTATTATTATCTTTAATAATATTGAATCGTTTGGTGATAATCTTTATGTGTTCATTGCTAACTAACAAACATAACAATTCCATTTCCATAACATACACAACCTTCTAAGTTTGGTTGAGTGAATTCCGCGCACTTAATCATTTTAACACAACATATCATACACACAAAGTTACAAGGTTTAACCACCTTAATCGTGTGTCCAGGATCCTAGCAAGTGGTATCAGAGCTCAGGCTGATATTGTTGTTTTTAGAAGAAACAAGAAATGGATGTACAAGATGTTCAAACAAATGTTGCTGCAAAGTTGCCCTTGATCAAACCCAATAAGTTTGAGTTATGGAGGATGAGAGTTGAGCAATATTTTATGGTTCAAGATTATGCTCTTTGGGACATAATTTAGTATGGTGATTCCTTCACTTTAGGCTATTCAGATGTTCTTGTTGAAGGGAAAACAGTAAGAAAAAGAAATACTGGACCAGTTTCCAATGATGAAAAGATACAGAAGAGAAATGATCAGAAAGCAAGAAACTTGTTACTTATGACCATTCCTGGTGAGCAGATGCTATCTTTTAGCAAATATCTTGATGCAAAAACACTTTTTGAAGAGATTTGTGCATGGTTTGGTGGTAATGAAACTACCAAAAAGACACAGAAGACATTACTAAAGCAACAATTTGAAAACTTTACTGCTTTTAGTAATGAGTCTCTTGATAAGCTATTTTCAAGACTATACAAGCTTATAAGTCAGTTAGCTGTGTTGGGTGTTGAGACTGAGAAGGAAGATCTCAACATGAAGTTCTTGAAAAGTCTACCTAATGAATTCCATACTCATGTTATTGTCTGGATGAACAAACCAGAAATTGAAACAATGAAACTTAATGATTTGTTCAATAACTTTAAAATTGTTGAACAAAGTCTAAAGAGAGGTGGAAACTATGGTACTAGTTCTGGGAATGTTGCACTCTTATCAGTTCCTAGTGTTAGTCATTCAGAGGAGGTAGATGAAGTTGAAAGTGTTTCTAATGTTACTTATGGTGGTCCTTCTGCTAGTTTACAAAAGGATATTGCTGGACTTGGAGATCCAACATTTTAAGCCTTTATAACCAGTCAAGCTAGTGGTTCTCCTCTAAATCATGAAGACCTTGAGCAGGTAGATGGTGATGATTTGGAAGAGATGGATATTAAGTGGCAAGTTGCTTTACTTAGCATGAGGGCTAAGAAGTTTTGGCAGAAAACTGGAAAGCAAATTACCATAAATGGTAATGATACTGCTGGGTTCGATAAGAAGAAAGTAGAATGTTTTAACTGTCATAGGTTGGGACACTCTGCTAAAGAATGTAGAAGCCCAAGGAAGCAGGATAATAGGAACACATGGTATAAGCAAGAGAGGAATAAGGAAGTACTGGTGGAAGAGCCAAAGGCTATGCTGGCTATTGATGGTATTGGATATGATTGGAGCTCTATGGCTACTGAAGAGGATGCACCCCCAAATGCTGCTCTTGTTGTCGATAAGATTGCTCTTATGGCCTCTTCTGATTCAGAGGTAGATACCATTCCTACTTGTACTAATTCATGTCCTAATCTTAAAAATTATGAAGACATTAAAAAGAGATTTGATGCTTTTAGAGAAGAGTTAATTGATGCCCTTCATAATTTAGCTAATCATAAGAGATGTGTAGGAGTTCTAGAAAAACAGATTCAACATTTTAAAAAGAATGAATCTACGTTTACTGATGACTTAAATGCTTTAAAAAGAGGAATAGCATTTAGAGATGAATTACTTAATGATCAAAGTAGACAGTTATCTCAAGCTAAAAATGAAAAAGAAAATGTTAAGGTTACTATAGATACTTTAGCACATGCCTCAGAAGGAATGAATAAGATTTGGGAAGCTCAGGTAATTGATAAAGCTAATTCAGGTGTAGGTTACAAAACTGTCCCTCCACCATATAGAGGTGTTCCTTTACCTCCAGGTGTTGACCGAGCACATACAGGTTTAGCTGAGTTTCAAGAACCAATCATGGAATATGGTTCTAAGACTAGTAAGAGTCTTAAGGTAGCAAAGATAAGTAATAGTTTAGATAAAACTTTACTTTATCAGGACAAGGTGTCCTTTGCTAAGAAAGGAGAAACTATAGTTGTTGAAGATTGTACAACTGATAGTGATGATGATGAAGAAGATCAGGTTATGTCTAAACCTGAAGTGGTTAAGAAAGTAGGAACAAGTGTTCCTAAGGTAGCCAAACACAATACTGATAGGTCTAAATCAAACATTAAGCATGTTAGGGAACCAGTTAGATATTGTGAGCAATATAGAACCACTAACAAGCCCAGAGGTAACCAAAGGAATTGGAACAACCTCAAGTCTAACCAATTAGGTGATGACTTTGCTTTTTATAATAAAGCTTGTTACACATGTGGTAGTTTTGACCATCTTGCAGCTCTCTGTAACCAATGGGTAACTGGGTATGAAAACCATAGAGTGAACCTCAAAAGGCAATCTCCTAAATCTCACTTTCACTCTAGTTCTAAGAAATCAAACCCCAGAGTAGTAAAAAACAAGTCTATCTCAAAATCTGATCCGGCTGATAGACCAAATGATCCTGCTGCCAGAAAATTTGTTCCTGCTGCTCGACCATTTATGACTATTAACCCAAAATCAACAGCTAAGGGTGCAAAATCATTTTTCAAACATGCACCTATAACTGTTCTAAGGCCCGTTCAAACAAAGGCAGTGATCCAAAAACAAATTTGGAAACCAAAGGGTAGAACTACAAAGTTAGCAGATTCTGCTGCTAAGCGTGTTGTTCATTCTGCTGATAAGGGAAATAGGGCAAATGCTGTTAAGACCTCAGCGTGTTGGATTCTTAAATCCAATGTTGCATCAACTATCCTCAAAAGATTCAATTACATTGATGCAAGAGGCAGATCCAAGTCAGGAATGGCTTGGATCCCCAAAAGAAACTAACACTCTTATTTGTGTGCAGGAACATTCAAATGATCAGGAAGAGGATGAAGGATACTCAGATAGTGGATGTTCAAGGCACATGACAGGCAACATGTCTTATCTCTCAGATTTTGAAGCTTTCAATGGAGGATATGTTACCTTTGGAGGGGGTGTTCGTGGCAAAATTTCTGGTAAAGGTACAATCAAAACCAGAAACTTAGATTTTGAAGATATGTACTATGTAAAAGAGCTAAATTATAATCTTTTTAGTGTCTCACAAATGTGTGACAAAAAGAATAATGTTATTTTCTGTGAGACTGAATGTCTTGTACTTTCTCCTGATTTTAAGATGCCTGATGAAAGTCAAGTACTTCTTAGAATTCCTAGAAAGGGCAACATGTACAGTGTAGACATGAAGAACATTATCCCTAAAAAGAATTTAACTTGTCTTGTTGCAAAGGCCACATTGGATGAATCAATGAAATGGCATAGAAGGCTTGGTCATATTAACTTCAAAACCATAAATAAAATTGTTAAGAATGGTTTGGTAAGAGGTTTACCTCACAAAAGATTTGAAAATGATCAAACATGCATTGCTTGTCTAAAAGGCAAACAACACAAAGCCACTTGTAAGCCCAAGATTTTTAACTCTATCAATCAGTCTTTGCTTATGCTACATATGGACTTATTTGGACCTGTTTCAGTAATGAGCATAATGCATAAGAGATATTGTCTAGTTATTACTGATGACTATAGTAGATTTACATGGGTTTTCTTTTTAGCCACTAAGGATGAGACATCAAGCATCCTTAAGGACTTCATTACACAGATAGAAAACCAAATAAGCAAGAAAGTAAAAGTCATTAGATGTGATAATGGGACAGAGTTTAAGAATAGAGTTATGGATGACTTCTGCAAAGAAAAGGGTATTAAGAGAGAATTTAGTGTTGCTAGAACACCACAACAGAATGGTGTAGCTGAAAGAAAGAATAGAACACTAATTGAAGCTGCTAGAACAATGTTAGCTGATTCTAAGCTACCTATAAATTTTTGGGCAGAGGCAGTCAACACTGCTTGCTATGTTCAGAATAGAGTTTTAGTTGTGCAGCCTCACAATAAGACATCATATGAACTTTTTAATTGTAGAACTCCTGCAATAGGATTTCTTAGACCTTTTGGATGTCATGTGACAATTCTCAATACCTTAGACCATTTAGGAAAATTCGATGGTAAGCCAGATGAAGGTTTCTTTGTTGGTTATTCTCTTAATAGCAAAGCATTTAGAGTTTACAACACAAGAAAAGAAATAGTAGAAGAAAATCTACATGTGGAGTTTTTAGAAAACAAATCCAATGTAGAAGGTCAAGGACCAAAATGGCTATTTGATCTTGAGTATCTAACAAATTCAATGAATTATGTGCCTTTTGTTGCAGAAACTAATGATTTTGCAGGTTCTAATACAACAAATGAGGCAGAGTTAGAGAAAGATCAAAATGATGTGATAATGCCAATATGGTCAAGTTCAATTGTGGAATCAACTTCGACAACTGATGAATCTTCTTCTAGTAAAGCTAAAGAAGGTGTTGAAGATGAAAGTAAAGAATATGGAACTCAGAAACAACAAAATATTTCTGCTGGTAGTATTTCTGTTGCTGCTGGTAGTGTCTCTGTTCCTGCTGGTCATTCTGCTGATGATCCAGAGCACTCTGCTGCTAAGCTTACTGATTCTGCTGTTCGGCCAAATGATTCTACTGCTGGCCCTTCAGAAACAAAAGAAGCAGAATTCTCAGATAATGAGGTGGATTTCAACAATCTTCCATCAAATTATCAAGTTCCTACTACACCACAAACAAGAATTCACAAAGTTCATTCCCTGGAACATGTGATTGGAGATATACAGTCAGGTGTGAAGACAAGACAACAATTGAAGTCTTCAGAGCAACAAGGGCTTCTTGATGTCCTTTATGCTTCAAAACAGCATGAGCTTTTAAACTCTTGCTTGTTTGTATGTTTTCTCTCCCAAGCTGAACCAAAGACAATTCTTACAGCCCTAGATGATTCAAGCTGGTTAGAGGCTATGCAAGAAGAGCTTCTTCAGTTCAAGATTCAAAAGGTTTGGGTGCTAGTTGATTTACCTACAGGTGTGAAGGTAATTGGCACTAGTTGGGTTTTTAAGAACAAAAGGGATGAAAGAGGAATAGTGATCAAGAATAAAGCTAGATTAGTAGCCCAAGGGTACACACAAGAAGAAGGGATAGACTATGATGAGGTTTATGCTCCAGTAGCAAGGATTGAGGCAATTAGGCTGTTTCTAGCTTATGCTTCATTTTTAGGCTTCACAGTCTACCAAATGGATGTCAAGAGTGCATTTTTATATGGTAAAATTGAACCAGAGGTGTATGTTTCACAACCTCCAGGCTTCATTGACCCATTACATCCAAACAAAGTGTACAGAGTAGTGAAAGCTCTATATGGCCTTCATCAGGCACCAAGAGCTTGGTATGCAACACTAGCTTCCTACTTATTAGAAAATGGATTTCAAAGAGGAAAGATTGATCAGACACTATTCATCAAACAGCACAAGAAGGATCTTCTGTTAGTGCAGGTGTATGTGGATGACATTATCTTTGGATCTACTAGGAAAGATATGTGTTTAGAGTTTGAGAAACTTATGAAAGATATGTTTCAGATGAGTTCTATGGGAGAACTTACATTCTTTTTGGGTTTGCAAGTTAAGCAATCATCTGAAGGCATATTTATTAGTCAAGACAAATATGTTGCAGAGATACTTAGAAAATTTCAATTTGCTGATTCAAAAATAGCAAGCACACCATGGACTCTGAGAAGCAACTTCTGAAAGATGAAGTGGAGAGAGTGTAGATGTACACACTTACAGATCTATGATAGGCTCTTTGATGTACCTTACATCATCTAGACCTGATATCATGTTTCCTGTTTGTGTTTGTGCAAGATTTCAAGTAACTCCAAAAGTTTCTCATTTAACTGCAGTCAAGAGAATTTTTAGATATCTCAAAGGTCAACCAAGGTTGGGTATATGGTATTCTAGGGAATCTCCTTTTGACTTGGTAGCATATTCGGATAGTGATTATGCTGGTGCTAGCTTGGACAGAAAGTCAACAACTGGAGGATGTCAATTCCTTGGGTGTAGACTTGTCTCATGGCAGTGTAAGAAGCAAACAAGTGTGGCAAATTCAACAACTGAAGCTGAATATATAGCTGCTGCAAGTTACTCTAGTCAAGTTCTATGGCTTCAAAACCAACTTCTTGATTATGTGTACAATTTCTTAAACACTGTTATTCATATTGATAATAGTAGTACAATTTGTATTATTAAAAATCCAGTTCAACATTCTAAAACAAAACACATTGAAATTAGACATCACTTTATAAGAGACTGCAATGAGAAAAGATTAATTCAAGTTCTTAAAATTGCTTCAGAACATAATTTTGCAGATCTGCTAACAAAAGCTTTTGATGTTTCAAGGTTTCAGTACTTGGTAGCAAGTATTGGAATGCTTAATCTTTAAATTTTCAATATGATGTGTTTTTGTAAATAAATTTTTGTTGTTGCTGCTGATTTATTTAATACTGCTGTTATTACAAAAGTTTGTGCTAATAGTACAAATTTAAATTGTGTTATTCATATAGTTGGTCTTATGATTATACTAATACAAGACAAGTACTTTGTATTTTGTTCTTTTGGTTTTAGACTAACAATTTCAGGTATGAATATGTGAACACAAAGGATGTTTCAAGTGAAATGGAAACAGCAGAATTGAGATATTAGCTGCTGACCATATTAGGTTTATGATGGACTGAGTTTAGGAATTTAAAGCTCCTTAAAACTACTTTCTTGAAATCTAGTTATGATATTTCACATTGAATTGATGACTTAGTTGATCAGATAGTAACTGATGCAACTCACTTTCTATCATTTTATACTTTTAAGTATAATGTGCAAGTCTGAGGACATCTGATAGAAAGAACAACAGTAAAAGTGAATCTAACACTTGTGTTAGAGGCAACAATTACTATGAGCTGGAAACCCTGTCAAGAAAGCCTTTTGAATAGGTTTATCTTTACACAGGCAGTTATTTATAACTGAAAAATATTGGTTCTCACAGAACCAGAGGTTGCTTTAAACCGAAATGCTGATTAAGTGTCTGTTATACACTTGATCCCTTCAAAATGGTTGAAAGTAGTATGATTTTTCAATTCTAAAATCATGAACATACTACTAAGTCAAATGATTTCTTAAAAGGATTTTCAAGGATTCACAAAAACCATCCATTGATGGATCATGAATCAAAATGTCCACTGATTCACCTCTCATAGGAGTTAACACACCTAGAAGTGATGAGGGCAGTAACTTAAACTCTTAAGGAATTGATGGCTTCATGTACAACATTGTCTGACAACAAGTTCTAAATGCTGGATCAGATAATAAGGAAAGATATATTTTGGTACATAGTGAGATCTTCCAAACAAAGGGAGGAAACAAAAGTTATTTGCTTCAGGGGAGGTAACAATCTCAGGGGAGGAAATAATGGCCCAGAAAAGGAAGATAATCCAATAAAAGGAAGGAGAAGACAAGAGCATACAAGATGATGAGGAGGTTGAAAATGACAAGAATAGAGCTTATTCTGGAGTATTATATATATCCAGAAGGGATGAAGCATTCCAAAGGAGAAAGTTCTATCTAGGTCAAACCAAGAAAGGTTTCAATTTCACTTCAGAGACATGCTGGTTAGATGATTTCACTTGTTGAAACAAGCATCCAAGATACACAGCATCATTGCCTCTTATAATTCCTCCATCCAAGGAAATTGCACCATCTTTTAGTCCAAGATTGGTTCAATATGTTTTTGATATTGTTAAAGTCAAAGAAGAGCAAAGCAGATGAATTACTGTGAAGATATTCAATCTTGAAGAACAGAAGTGTTTGAAAGATCTTCAATCCAAGATTTAATTCAGAAACATGTTTGAAAATGGTTCACATGTTTAGGGGAGGATTGTTGGGAATTAAATATTCAAGATGTCTAATATCGGGTTCTAATCCAAGAAATACTCTAAGTGTATTTCTGCTGCTAGTGCAAATGGTTTCTGCTGTTTGATCCTGCTGCTAATGATACTTGTTCCTGCTGATAGCGATAACTCGTTGCTGCTGATAGTGAACATTCTGCTGATGAGTTGATAAGATCGAAAAGATATTTATTGTATTTTGGTCAACATTATACGGTAGATAATATCTTACCCCATGTGCTTAGTTAACAAGTTGTATACATAGATACATGTTGTAAAGATCTTTTGGACTATAAAAGAGATCTTAGTTGTGATATTAGTAAAGAGAGAGATAAGAGAGTTATCAAGTGTCCATGCATATATGTTATTTGCAAGAACATATAACTGTTAGACAAGAACAAACACAAAAAATATCACAAGTTAGAAAAACTTAAGATTCAAGGTTGTAACCCTAGTGATATTTCAAGATCACTCGTATTATTATCTTTAATAATATTGAATCGTTTGGTGATAATCTTTATGTTTTCATTGCTAACTAAAAAACATAACAATTCCATTTCCATAACATACACAACCTTCTAAGTTTTCTTGAGTGAATTCCGCGCACTTAATCATTTTAACACAACATATCATACACACAAAGTTACAAGGTTTAACCACCTTAATCGTGTGTCCAGGATCCTAGCACTAATGCTGCTAGCATGAACATGACAGTCTACCAAATGGATGTGAAGACTGCATTCTTAAATGGCGAGCTGAATGAAGTTGTCTATGTCAGTCAACCAGAAGGTTTTGTGGACCCTGATCATCCTAACTATGTCTACCGTCTGAAAAAGGCTCTCTATGGACTTAAGCAGGCGCCTAGGGCATGGTACGATACACTGTCAAAGTTCCTTCTGGCAAACAAATTCTCCAAAGGCGTTGTTGATCCTACATTCTTCACTCGGAAAATAGGAAAAGATTTACTTCATGTTCAAATCTATGTTGATGATATTATGTTCGCCTCGACTGACCCATTGGAATGTGATCATTTTTCAAAAGAGATGAGCTCGAAATTTCAAATGTCAATGATGGGACAAATGTCTTTCTTCTTAGGTTTACAAATTTCTCAAAGTCCCGGAGGCATTTTCATAAATCAATCTAAATATGCTAATGAAATATTAAAGAAATTTGGATTTGATATATGTGACCCTGTTGACACTCCCATGGTGGAGAGAACAAAACTGGATGAGGACCTCTATAGGATCCCGGTTGATCAAACTAAATCCGTAGTATGATTGGATCCTTGATGTATCTCACTGCCAGTAGGCCAGATCTTCTATTCGTTGTATGCATGTGTGCTCGGTATCAGGCTAAGCCTACCAAAAAGCACCTTGAAGCGGTAAAGCGGGTCTTTTGGTATCTCCAAGGAACCATTCACATGGGTCTCTGGTATCCGAAGGACACCGCCATGGAACTAACAGCCTATGCAGATGCTGACCATGCAGGGTGTCAAGATACTCGTCGAAGTACGTCAGGAGGTGTTTAATTTCTTGGAGAAAAGTTGGTGAGCTGGTCATCTAAAAAGCAAATGAGTACTTCCATGTCTTTCACAGAGGCTGAATACATCGCGATGTCTTCATGTTGTGCTCAAATCCTATGGATGAAATCCCAACTTTTAGACTATGGCTTTGTATACAACAAGATTCCTCTTTATTGTGACAACAAAAGTGCCATTACTCTCTGCTGTAACAATGCGTCACTGATGAGGCGAAAAGTGTACCGCTTTTAAGGGGTCATTTAAGCCCGAAATCGTATTTATTTGATCAAATATTGCCCTAAATCGTTCCTTTTGTCATTTTAGGTACTTTTGAGGAGAAATCTGGAAAAGGAGGCATTTTGGACGTTTTTGGAGCATTAAAGTGAAGAAAACGGCAAAGTCTCAAGAATCGGCTGAAAGTTACTCTTGACGGCGTCATACTTTACTCTGGACGGCGTCATGCCTTGGCAAGAAAAGTTGGATGTGAAATTTACTCATGACGGGCCAGTGAGTTAGCATGAGAATTCTGACGGCGTCACGCTTTAACTAAATCAAGGGCGTCACGGCTTAAATCATAAGGGGACGGCGTCACGTTCATGATCCGACGGCGTCAAGCCTTGATAGGCCAAATGGATTTTTGAAGAGCTAAAGAGGGACGGCGTCAAGAAGGTCACCCGGGAACCCTAAAAGCGGCGAGGTGACGGCGTCACAATGCATAAGGTGACGCCGTCAGATCCAAAAATCTATATATAGTTTTCTAATCTTTTGTCATAAGGGAGAGCTTAGTGTGTGGAATTTTGGGATAAAACCCTAAGACGATTTTAGCTACTTTTTCAGGGCTTTTTGCCTTGAGATCTTCCATGTTTCATTGAAAGATAAGTTATCAATTAATCATTCAATATGTCTATGTGTTGTTTGATTCTATCTTATGCTTGTCTTTTGTTTAACATGTTAGGCTAATTTTATCTTGTGTTTGCTTAGATCTAATGAAACCTAGCTATTGATTATTGGTTGTTAGTGTGTTGTTAGTTGTATTGGATGATTGTTTATCTATGTTAGGCTTAAGAAAACTGGCTAACTTCCTATTCGGTAACTTGCTTGAACGTCTTAAGAAACATGAACCAAACGCGTACTAAAGGTTTTTATGGTTGTATTTAATGCACAAGCGAATTCTAGTGATCCCATGTTAGGAGCTTCCTAGCCGGCTCGACATAGGAGTGAAGTAGGAGCTTGTAGAGTTGGGGAAGTAAGTACGCCACCCCACGAATGGTATTAAGGAATACACCCGTCATCCACGCGACTAATACACACTAATTAACCGGTAAAAGATAGTTAGGGAGTAAGGAAATCTAAGTAAACACATTTCTCTACACATAAGTTTCTCACCACTTTTCATTTTTGTTATTTTATTTTATTTGCATTCGTAGTCATTTGGGTTAGTTGACTAGCAACTAATTCCGCCCACTCCTTCAAAACCGAGATTTTACTTGCTTTCATAAAAACTATAAAAACATAAAAAGAATCTTCCTCAACCCTTAGACCTAATTAGAGTAGCCTTTCATACCTAACGAACACTATTCCCTGTGGAGAACGATCAATCCCCCGTACTTACCACTACACTATACTACATCGGTCAGGTACACTGCCTGGTGGGGTTGTAAGCCTCTTGAGATCCCTCGAGAGGTAAAACCTGTTGTAAGGTTACAAAACCACGCAATCAAGTTTTTGGCGCCGTTGCCGGGGAATAGTTATTGTTTAGGTTGAATTTTTATTTCTATTAGGTCTACTCACTAGATTCCTTTCTAGTGAGATTTTTATTTTATTTTTCTAGGTTTTCTTTAGTCTATCTATTTTCTTCGTGTCTTTGTTCGTAACCATACCATCCGACATCATGGAAGATGGTAATATCCTTAACCCCCACAACCCACCACCACAACAACCACCACCACCTCCTAGAGCCCGTACTTTAGGAGAGTATTCCCGTCCTAGCCACCATGGCTATCGAAACACCATTGAGCTCACTCAAGGAGCCAATATCACACCCTTGCGATCCGACACCATCCGGTTGGTGCAAAGTGGATGCGCATTCCATGGACTTCGTTCTGAAGATCCTAATCAACATCTCAAGGACTTTCTTAAAATCGTTGATTCTATAGACCTTGATGTTGCCACTCGAGAGACGACCCGATTGCGTCTCTTCCAATTCTCTCTGCGGGACCAAGCTAGTCAGTGGCTAGAACGTCAACCCGCAGGATCCATTACCTCTTGGGATGATCTCACCACTCGTTTCCTTGCTCAGTTTTTCCCACCGGGAAGAACTACCAAGCTAAGGAATGATATCTTGATGTTCCAAAACGTCAAGGCGAAACTCTCTACGAGGCATGGACTCGATTCAAGGACTTACTCCAAAAAGTCCCTCACCATGGCATAGAACTTTGGCTCCAAGTCCAAATCTTCTATGACCATATCAATCTCTCCACGAGGCAAACCATTGACCAATCGGCCGGTGGCAAGCTACGTGATCTAAGTGCGGAACAATCATGGGCTCTCCTAGAGGATCTTGCTCTTTATGACAACGAAAGTTGGAGTGATCCCCGTGATTTGAATAAAACGGTCAAGGCAATATCTTTGCCTTCGAACAATTCAAGCACTTCTGACCGTAGGATCATAGAACTTGAAGACCAAGTCAAGTTTCTCATGAAATCCTACGAGGCTCCTAAACCTTCAAGCCAAGTGAACAAAATCACTTCCTCATGTGAATTATGTAGTGGTCCCCACGACACTCGTGATTGCATGGAACTCCCCGAACAAGCTTTTGTGGACTACGCATCCTCGCGTACCGACGGAGCGGGAGACAAGTGGTACACTTTCAAACCCGAGCCAAACCATTATGGTGATTCATACAACCCCTCATGGAAAAATCACCCGAACCTTAGGTGGAAACAAAACCAAAACTCTCAACAAACCAATTCTTCCAACCCACCTAATCGTTTCCAATCAAGCGGTTCCAACTCGAACCGTACTTTCAGCAACAATCCTTCCGGCAATGGTAGTACCAATAACTTTGAAGGATTGATGTCTCAATTTATGGCATCTCAAGAAGCTCGTTTAGCCAAGTTTGAAGCCGATTTCAAACAAAAACAAAGCGAGATGACCGATAAGATTGACACCTTGTTGAAAGCCCTCAATGACCGAGAAATGGGAGCACTCCCTAGCAACACGGTCAAGAACCCGAAACTAAATGTCAACGCTATTTCATCGGTTTCGTCCCCTAGTTCTTGTCCACAATATTATTCGGTCAATTCCATGAGCACGTGTTTCAAACAAACCCAAGTCGTTCCAAATGACCAAGAAGTTATGACATCCAAATTGGTCAACAACATAGTTGAAACACCTCCCACTCAAAACCTTGACGAAGAATTCAAGGAGCTCCACCTTGAAAGTCCGGTTGTTGATGTGTTGGATGAGAAGAAGCTCAAATTAGGCGAAAAAGGGACCGCCTTCGTTCAAAACAAACTACCTAAGAAGTTAGATGATCCGGGCTTATTTGTTCTACCTTGCAAGGTCGGTAATTCGGAGGCTTATGACACATTAGCCGATCTTGGATCAAGCCTTAACCTACTTCCGTTACCTCTCTACACCTCTCTAAAACTTGGAAAACTTGAAGAAACCGAGGTGATAATAGGCTTAGCGGATGGAAGTGTTGCTTACCCGGTTGGAGTAGTTAAGGACGTGTTAGTACACATTGGAAAACTAACCATTTTAGCCGATTTCCACGTCCTTGATATGGTTAGCGACCCTACATGCCCCTTGTTGATAGGTAGAGGATTTTTGGCGACCGCTAGTGCTATGATTGATTGTAAGGAATCTAAGATAGCGGTAGGAGAAGGAGATACTTGGTCAATCTATGATGTTAAGAAACACGCCTATGATACTAGTGAGGAACCGACACCCCATTGGTTAGAATTAAATAGGAGACCATCTAGATATGGACCTTGGATTGATAGAGACTTCATAGGACCCCAACGCCCATTTTACCTAGAAGAGGACTTTGTTAACCGAACACATACGGTAGAGCAACTCTTGGCTAGGGACACCGAATTGGATCCATTTGAAGACCCTCTAGTTTTTAGAAAGATGATTGATTTCCTAGGAGTTTTGCCAATTAACCTAGGAATGAATAAGTGGATTTGTGAGGAAGATGATCATAAGTGGAATTGGGATAAACCACCCAAAGATGGAGACGGTTCATGGCATATCAAGATGACATTGTATGATCCGGATGGAGAGAAGTTTGAAAAGACATATCGTACTAAGCGAACCAATAGGAAACTTCAATCCAAGCTTAACCCTAAAGACGTCCTTGATGACGAGCTCACTTACATAGGGTAGCGTGACTTTGAGTCTAGCTACAAGACTCGTTAATAAAGAAAAGCGCTTCTTGGGAGGCAACCCAAGCTTTATTTGTTTTATTTGCTTTATGTGTTTATTTATTTGTTTGTTTGATTTTATTTGTTTCCGTATGTATGTTTAATTTTTATTCTTATTGATTCATGTTCAAAACTAAATTGTGAAAATGCTTTATTTTGTTTTTAACTTCGTCTTAACTACATATAAAGGTATTTTGCAAAAGATAAGTGTAAGGGAAATCTAAATCGGTTTATTAGAACACAAATGAACATGAATCGTAATAATAATAAATTAGCATACATATTAGTATTTGTTTGAGTCAAATGCTTGTATCGAGTCATAGTGATGTTTTGCAGGATTTCCAGGAAGTAAGGTAAAGGTTTTTCCAGAAATTTTCCGGAAACTTAAAATGAAAATTTTTGTCAGGTCATTTCTGACGGCGTCAGGGGTTATAACCTGACGGCGTCAGATTTAATTTCCATAAATTTTTGAAAGTTTTGTTTTCATAAAAAGTTTTTATTAAATCTCCAACTTATAATCTCCAGGAATCTGCAAAATTATCAGTCCACAAGCATTATATCCTTATATATAGATTTTATCCCGCCGATGTTATGCAGGTTTTCGTGTTTGTTTTCTCAGGTTAACAGGTTATTTTGGACAAGGAAATGTTTATGGAATCAAGCTTATGGCGATGCATTAGTCATGGAGCTTCAACATTCTCCTTGGAAGAAGATTTAACCGTGTGATTTCACTATCCAACGAGCGAATCAGGGGAGTATTTGATTTCATTCTTTTACCTTATTTACTTTTACATCTTGTTATTTGAACATTGGGGACAATGTTCATCTTAAGTGTAAGGGGAGGGTAAAAGTACGATTTTAGAGAATACAATTGCGCTTGATTTTTGTTTGTTTAATAATAGATGTGTAATAAAACTGAGAGAAATACTTGATTAAGGCAATTTTAGTGCCAAATTTAAAATTTTTTACAACATATAGGAGTGAAACTTTGATCTTAATGAGCGTCTCACGGATAGGAGTTATATGACTAGCACAAAAAACCGTACCACTAAAAAAATTTTCCACCCCCAAATATGTGAGGTTCGCCCCTAGAATTGGTAGGAAAAGCATTTATGCTATGATGTGTGTACCGGTAGCACTTAGATTCTAGAACTTGCGTTAGGACCATTCCAAGGCCACAAGTGAGACTACATTCGTGTAGTTAGATTTACTACATGATAAGAGGCATTAGGATTAACCCATTGTTTTACACCTGTGTTTTTGTTATAATTACGTTGGCTACATTGGTCAAGTAATTCTCCCACACCCTTTGCGTTGTACTCATTTTTAGTACACGATACCCCTAGTACACCCCTCAGAGCCTATCTTTTCGTTTCGACCTTTAAGCATCTTACTTAAAGGAAGAATTTGTTACACCCCACTAAAATGTACACCCAAATCGCCTTAGCCTACCTTGTATGCACTCATCTTTAGTGCATTATTGTTACAACATTTGTTTAAACCCAAGTTAATGATCTAGTTGATTACATGGTTGCTAAGTCGAGTCATATCCTTGTACATATTGTTTTGGGACGATTGGGACTCATGGGTAAAGTACTAGTGTAATGGAGTAACGGGGAAGAACATCATTTATTACCCCCATATGTGCTAAATATTTTAAAAGTACTCCAAGTGTTTCAATTATCTTAATTCGAGTCATTAGATTAGTATTTGTAAAGTTATGTAAAAATTCAAGTGTAAGGGGAATGCAATGCCCCTATGATGTATTATTTTGGATGGTAGGGTAAAAGTGTATGCAAAAAAAAAAAAAAAAAAAAAAAAAAAAAAAAAAAAAAAAAAAAACACAAAAAAATGAGAAAATGAAAAATAGAAGAAACATACGGACTACCATCCCGTTTCATTTTATGTTTGTTTTATGTTTTTGTTATTTTCTTTCATTATCTTAAATTGAGTCGAGTCTTTGCTTAGCAACATTGTATAGTACATGTAATTGATCAAGATCTTTAACTCGCCACCAGTAAAATATCCCGTATCCAACAAAACCGTGTTTTCCTTTTCCCTACACCTAACGTTATAACCCATTTAAAAGCCCTCTTTGATAGTTTATCTTAGGTGCTTACGCCTAGTGGAGGAGGTTTTCGATCCTTTCCCAAGCCTATGGTAATCTATTTGCTATGACAGGTAGTGAGAGATATTTTCCGTTTTCATTTATGAGATTTATTTTGATGACACTTGAGAGATGTGAGTATCTAAACACTACTTGTGAGGTGCTAGTGTGTAATCTCCGTGCTTATTATGATTGAAGTGGAACGAATATTTACTGTAATTACTTTTATGTTTGCATTAAATGACCCCTAACTTGTATTTTGATTAGAATAAAAGCGCATTTGCTTGAGGACAAGCAAATCTCAAGTGTAAGGGTATTTGATGAGGCGAAAAGTGTACCGCTTTTAAGGGGTCATTTAAGCCCGAAATCGTATTTATTTGATCAAATATTGCCCTAAATCGTTCCTTTTGTCATTTTAGGTACTTTTGAGGAGAAATCTGGAAAAGGAGGCATTTTGGACGTTTTTGGAGCATTAAAGTGAAGAAAACGGCAAAGTCTCAAGAATCGGCTGAAAGTTACTCTTGACGGCGTCATACTTTACTCTGGACGGCGTCATGCCTTGGCAAGAAAAGTTGGATGTGAAATTTACTCATGACGGGCCAGTGAGTTAGCATGAGAATTCTGACGGCGTCACGCTTTAACTAAATCAAGGGCGTCACGGCTTAAATCATAAGGGGACGGCGTCACGTTCATGATCCGACGGCGTCAAGCCTTGATAGGCCAGAATGGATTTTTGAAGAGCTAAAGAGGGACGGCGTCAAGAAGGTCACCCGGGAACCCTAAAAGCGGCGAGGTGACGGCGTCACAATGCATAAGGTGACGCCGTCAGATCCAAAAATCTATATATAGTTTTCTAATCTTTTGTCATAAGGGAGAGCTTAGTGTGTGGAATTTTGGGATAAAACCCTAAGACGATTTTAGCTACTTTTTCAGGGCTTTTTGCCTTGAGATCTTCCATGTTTCATTGAAAGATAAGTTATCAATTAATCATTCAATATGTCTATGTGTTGTTTGATTCTATCTTATGCTTGTCTTTTGTTTAACATGTTAGGCTAATTTTATCTTGTGTTTGCTTAGATCTAATGAAACCTAGCTATTGATTATTGGTTGTTAGTGTGTTGTTAGTTGTATTGGATGATTGTTTATCTATGTTAGGCTTAAGAAAACTGGCTAACTTCCTATTCGGTAACTTGCTTGAACGTCTTAAGAAACATGAACCAAACGCGTACTAAAGGTTTTTATGGTTGTATTTAATGCACAAGCGAATTCTAGTGATCCCATGTTAGGAGCTTCCTAGCCGGCTCGACATAGGAGTGAAGTAGGAGCTTGTAGAGTTGGGGAAGTAAGTACGCCACCCCACGAATGGTATTAAGGAATACACCCCGTCATCCACGCGACTAATACACACTAATTAACCGGTAAAAGATAGTTAGGGAGTAAGGAAATCTAAGTAAACACATTTCTCTACACATAAGTTTCTCACCACTTTTCATTTTTGTTATTTTATTTTATTTGCATTCGTAGTCATTTGGGTTAGTTGACTAGCAACTAATTCCGCCCACTCCTTCAAAACCGAGATTTTACTTGCTTTCATAAAAACTATAAAAACATAAAAAGAATCTTCCTCAACCCTTAGACCTAATTAGAGTAGCCTTTCATACCTAACGAACACTATTCCCTGTGGAGAACGATCAATCCCCCGTACTTACCACTACACTATACTACATCGGTCAGGTACACTGCCTGGTGGGGTTGTAAGCCTCTTGAGATCCCTCGAGAGGTAAAACCTGTTGTAAGGTTACAAAACCACGCAATCAGTCACACCCCCAAAATCGGGTACAGCGGAAGCTTACACATCGCTGGGGTGCAACTCAATTGGTATCATAACACAAGTGTAAAGAACGGTTTTCACATCAATCATTTAGAATATATTGGTGAAGTCAAAAGTGTTAAATTTACATTATGAAAAGTGGTGCGGAAGTTGGCCCATAAAATAAGTTAAGCGGTCCCAAATGTTTTATCAGAGTCTTCTATGACCATGCCCAACCAAAAGCCTCCAGTAGCGTGCTATTGCTTAGTTCCTGAAAATACATGCTAAAGTGTCAACACGAGGTTGGTGAGTTCATAGAGTTTGTTATAAATGAGTTGAAAAGTTCTTCGAGAATGTTTCCACAGCAAAGGCATTGTAAATCCACTCAGTTGCAAATCCCGCCCATAACAAAACTTGCAACCTGTGTGTTTACAACCCACTGCTAAAATATAGCTTGAGTAAGACATGTGCGTATACGATATGCATGATATATCACTAGTAGACCTTATGCTGCTCACGAGGAGACTTATGTTCGGCTACCCCAAGTGTTTGATACTTAGGTCCGTGATATGTTCTGTACGGCTACCCCAAGTGTTAGATACTTAGGTCCGTGATATGTTCTGTACGGCTACCCCAAGTGTTAGATACTTAGGTCCGCGAGTTGCTTTCAAGAATAACGCAAATAAGTTTAACACAATCATGTATGTAAGCAAGCAGTTTAAGCATGTATCTCCCCCAAAAGTTCAAAACGTATAAAGTAGGGGCTATGAAACTCACCTGATGCGATAGCAACAATGATAATAATGGATAAGATGAAATGAGGCTCGATCTCTAACCGCGACCTATTATGAATGATATGATCTAGCGTAAGCAATGATACAATGCTACACATGCAAATACGTATGTTAACGATACCACTCGTTAGTTTTGAAAATAATGTTTATCGTCGAAAACTACATTTTTGACGTCTCGTCAAGTTATGAACTACTTTTCGTGTAAATATGTTGAAACGGCACTCCACGATCCTTGTTTGATGTTTTATCGCCAAATAAAATAGTTTCGTCGCAAAATAACCCTTTTTACAACTTGTGAAAATATGACCAAACGGCCTCGCAAAACTAGTCGCAAAATATTGTACGTTAAGAGTTAGGAATAGAACTTGACGTTTTTGAAATCCTTGTAACATAATCTTCATGTCGTCTCATTTGACTTTTGATCATACGCGCCTCGATCATATAGAAAATCGGCCATGAACTTACTGACTTGCTAGTTTAACACTTAGAAAATATATGTGTTGTAATGCTGTCAAAATAAGTCTAGTTCGTCGGCTTTTCAAAAATTCATATCTCGGTCGTTACAAGTCCGTTTTCAACGTTCTTTATATCCACGCGTTCTTCATAACATGAACTAACATATTTTCAGTAGCTCGGCCCTCCTAGATCACGTCTAACGCCTCGTTTTGTCCGTCGAATGTCGTCCAACAGCAAGTAGTATTTTCAGAAAATAGTTTTTCGTCGTTAAACTTGGAAAAATCATAACTTCTTCGTTATAAACTCGTTTTAATCCGTTCTTTCGCCCATAGCTTCGTTTTTGAAAGTATTTTCTAAATATTTGGTCCAAAATTACACCCTAGCCCCTGAGTTTCCCACGTTTTGCAAAATGGGACAGCAACTATATATATTGTCAAAACTTGGTTTTCTTAGTTAATAACTTGTACAAAACTTAACCAAACTACTTCAAATCAACTCCACAAGTACTCTAAACCTACCATACACCTTCTCAAGATGTCATGGGGTCCTAAACATCACCAAAAATGATGGGTTTCATGAGGATGATAATAAAAATGATGGATCTAATGTTTTTGGTGAAAAATAATTTAAAGTGGTATATGTAACATATGTTTTGCATGACTAGCTACCAAAATAACTTGATAATACATCAATACATGAATAGAATGGAAGTATGAAATGATCAAAAATGTTCTTGAGCTTACTTGAATTGTTGAAGAGTTTTGGATGTAAAATGATTAGAACCTTGGGATTTTTATTTCAAAATCCTAACAAGGAACACTATGGACACTAGATTAACACTTGAGCTTGAAAAATTTGTGGTTCTTGCTTGCTATCTCCTTGTGGCCGTGGGTTTTGATAGAGAGGGAGAGAGTGTTTGTGATTTTCTAGTGAAAATGAAGCTAGTTTAGGCTTTATATAGTCCAAGGGCATTTTGGTAATTTGAATGGAAGGGTATAATGGTAATTTCACTATATTTTCGAAATATCTAGATATTTTTGAGAAAATATCTAGATATTTTAGGTTGGATATTTATCTTTGACATACGGAGTGGGTTTTGGTCCCGCTAATTGCTAACTGTAAGTCGTAAAGTCACAAAACTTAAAACCGGGTATCCTAAAATTCCTAAATTCATGAAAATGTCACGGAAGGTGGAAAACATATATTTCTCTTGTTGGTGAAGTTGTTTGGACATATCGGGATGCTTAAATGATGTTTAAACCTTAAGGTAAATCTCGGACACGGTTTCGTGATTCTTGCAGAAATTATCCGACGAGTGCCAAAATCTCGGGTTATCATTAAAATAGTTTAACTTACGAGAATATGAAATAAAAATTTTGGAATGAATAGTGCCAGTGAATAGTAAAATGAATAGTAACTCGTGAATAGTAAATTGTCGAGGTTCGGAAAAATGGCCTGGAATTACGAGTTGTGACAGTCTCCACCCGTTAGAGGAATTCAGTCCCTGAATTCAGCTCACTCGTTCTACGTACGTATGTTCTCGTGGTCGGGTTTGATGGGGGTAAACTTTCCCATTATCGAGCGTAGTCCCCAAAAGACCTCTAGGTAACCGATTTTTACTTAATCCCACAACTCGTCAAACAAGAAATGTCATGGGATTAGGCTAAATCGGTTTGAGGTTGTCGATTCAAATTTAATCTCACAACTCATCAAACAAGAACTGTCATAAGATTAAACTGAATCGGCTCGGGTAACAACTTGACTCTTAGCTTGATTTTCGCAACTCATCAAACAAGAACTGTCACTAAATCAAGCTAGGAAACAAGTTGTCTGAAAGAATGGATTCAACATCCTGAAATGAGGTCTTTTGAAAGATTGGCTTGATATTGGAATTGCTTACACCGATCAAATCAATCTGGACATTATTCTATTATAACTACCCTCAGTATTGCAAAATTCATCTCTGAGTCGAACATAGGTGGTCAGGCTATGTCCCACTGTCCCGGGTCGAATATAGATGACCAGTCTATATTCCACCGAGGTTCAATGAATTTTGGAATACTCAGATTTGTTATAATAATACTATGTCCTTCACATGTAAAGGGTGGTTCAAAAGACTAAGGCAGGTGATCAGGCTTGAGGTCGAATGATGAAACTACGTAAGGAAAAGGTGTAACGCTGTGACGTGCATGATATGTAAGCATACTTATATGGAATACAATTATAGTAATCAACGAGAGTAAGTGAGTATAATCTATCTGGCAATAAGATACAAATCTCATTAAATATGTCAGCAACAAACCACAAATGAGGCATCAGCTTCGCAGGCAGGCACGTGGCGGTCATAGGGTTAAGTTTTCGTAAAAGTAGCTATAGTTTAGGTTTTAAAATTACCCAATTCTCTATAGCCTAGGCTCTGATACCAATCTGTCACACCCCCAAAATCGGGTACAGCGGAAGCTTACACATCGCTGGGGTGCAACTCAATTGGTATCATAACACAATGTAAAGAACGGTTTTCACATCAATCATTTAGAATATATTTGAGAAGTCAAAAGTGTTAAATTTACATTATGAAAAGTGGTGCGGAAGTTGGCCCATAAAATAAGTTAAGCGGTCCCAAATGTTTTATCAGAGTCTTCTATGACCATGCCATGCCCAGCCAAAAGCCTCCAGTAGCGTGCTATTGCTTAGTTCCTGAAAATACATGCTAAAGTGTCAACACGAGGTTGGTGAGTTCATAGAGTTTGTTATAAATGAGTTGAAAAGTTCTTCGAGAATGTTTCCACAGCAAAGGCATTGTAAATCCACTCAGTTGCAAATCCCGCCCATAACAAAACTTGCAACCTGTGTGTTTACAACCCATTGCTAAAATATAGCTTGAGTAAGACATGTGCGTATACGATATGCATGATATAACACTAGTAGACCTTATGCTGCTCACGAGGAGACTTATGTTCGGCTACCCCAAGTGATAGATACTTAGGTCCGTGATATGTTCTGTACGGCTACCCCAAGTGTTAGATACTTAGGTCCGTGATATGTTCTGTACGGCTACCCCAAGTGTTAGATACTTAGGTCCATGATATGTTCTGTACGGCTACCCCAAGTGTTAGATACTTAGGTCCGCGAGTTGCTTTCAAGAATAACGCAAATAAGTTTAACACAATCATGTATGTAAGTAAGCAGTTTAAGCATGTATCTCCCCCGAAAGTTCAAAACGTATAAAGTAGGGGCTATGAAACTCACCTGATGCGATAGCAACAATGATAATAATGGATAAGATGAAATGAGGCTCGATCTCTAACCGCGACCTATTATGAATGATATGATCTAGCGTAAGCAATGATACAATGCTACACATGCAAATACATATGTTAACGATACCACTCGTTAGTTTTGAAAATAATGTTTATCGTCGAAAACTACATTTTTGACGTCTCGTCAAGTTATGAACTACTTTTCGTGTAAATATGTTGAAACGGCACTCCACGATCCTTGTTTGATGTTTTATCGCCAAATAAAATAGTTTCGTCACAAAATAACCCTTTTTACAACTTGTGAAAATATGACCAAACGTCCTCGCAAAACTAGTCGCAAAATATTGTACGTTAAGAGTTAGGAATAGAACTTGACGTTTTTGAAATCCTTGTAACATAATCTTCATGTCGTCTCATTTGACTTTTGATCATACGCGCCTCGATCATATAGAAAATCGGCCATGAACTTACTGACTTGCTAGTTTTACACTTAGAAAATATATGTGTTGTAATGCTGTCAAAATAAGTCTAGTTCGTCGGCTTTTCAAAAATTCATATCTCGGTCGTTACAAGTCCGTTTTCAACGTTCTTTATATCCACGCGTTCTTCATAACATGAACTAACATATTTTCAGTAGCTCGGCCCTCCTAGATCACGTCTAACGCCTCGTTTTGTCCGTCGAATGTCGTCCAACAGCAAGTAGTATTTTCAGAAAATAGTTTTTCGTCGTTAAACTTGGAAAAATCATAACTTCTTCGTTATAAACTCGTTTTAATCCGTTCTTTCGCCCATAGCTTCGTTTTTGAAAGTATTTTCTAAATATTTGGTCCAAAATTACACCCTAGCCCCTGAGTTTCCCACGTTTTGCAAAATGGGACAGCAACTATATATATTGTCAAAACTTGGTTTTCTTAGTTAATAACTTGTACACGGCTTGATCAAACTACTTCAAAGCAACTCCACAAGTACTCTAAACCTACCATACACCTTCTCAAGATGTCATGGGGTCCTAAACATCACCAAAAATGATGGGTTTCATGAGGATGATAATAAAAATGATGGATCTAATGTTTTTGGTGAAAAATAATTAAAGTGGTATATGTAACATATGTTTTGCATGACTAGCTACCAAAATAACTTGATAATACATCAATACATGAATAGAATGGAAGTATGAAATGATCAAAAATGTTCTTGAGCTTACTTGAATTGTTGAAGAGTTTTGGATGTAAAATGATTAGAACCTTGGGATTTTTATTTCAAAATCCTAACAAGGAACACTATGGACACTAGATTAACACTTGAGCTTGAAAAATTTGTGGTTCTTGCTTGCTATCTCCTTGTGGCCGTGGGTTTTGATAGAGAGGGAGAGAGTGTTTGTGATTTTCTAGTGAAAATGAAGCTAGTTTAGGCTTTATATAGTCCAAGAGCATTTTGGTAATTTAAATGAAAGGGTATAATGGTAATTTCACTATATTTTCGAAATATCTAGATATTTTTGAGAAAATATCTAGATATTTTAGGTTGGATATTTATCTTTGACATACGGAGTGGGTTTTGGTCCCGCTAATTGCTAACTGTAAGTCGTAAAGTCACAAAACTTAAAACCGGGTATCCTAAAATTCCTAAATTCATGAAAATGTCACGGAAGGTGGAAAACATATATTTCTCTTGTTGGTAAAGTTGTTTGGACATATCGGGATGCCTAAATGATGTTTAAACCTTAAGGTAAATCTCGGACACGGTTTCGTGATTCTTGCAGAAATTATCCGACGAGTGCCAAAATCTCGGGTTATCATTAAAATAGTTTAACTTACGAGAATATGAAATAAAAATTTTGGAATGAATAGTGCTAGTGAATAGTAAAATGAATAGTAACTCATGAATAGTAAATTGTCAAGGTTCGGAAAAATGGCCTGGAATTACGAGTTGTGACACAATGTCCAACACTCTAGATCAAAGCACATCGATATCCGACATCACTTGATTAGGGAACAGGTTGAAAAGGGTGTGGTTGAACTATACTTCGTGAGGACTGAGTATCAGCTGGAAGATATCTTTACTAAAGCACTTCCGAGAGAACGGTTCCAGTTTATTCTCCCGCGCCTTGGTATGAAGAGTCTGAAGCCAGAAACACTCAAAAGCCTTCAGGAAGAGACTGAGGAGTAATGGATTTACCTCGTGTATCCTTTGTATATATTTTATACCAAAAAACAAAATACAAAAATATAAAACCAAGAAAAACCATAAAATTCAAAAAAATAGAAAATTCCAAAAATAGTTTTTCAAGGCATGTCTTCTGGTATCGATAACATTTACGGTCCTAGAAATGTCATTCAACAATGACACGGGTCTTTAAATTAAGTTTGAGCAGAAGTTCAAATTGTTTCTCAAAACATGCCTAGATGGCTTGCTATTATTTTAGATACGCAACCCGTTTTTCAAAATGAGGAAAGCAAGTCGCCAAAAAGACAGTTGTTCCTAACAAAGGGTGATTAAGTTCTCTCGGGTATGGATTACTTTACATCCGTGCACCCTCGATGTAGTGTACTCTTCAGTGCATTATTTACTGATTCAGAAGAGAAGTCTTCTTTTACCAAAACAAATTTTTTTTCCATCTATGATTCTTTAGAAAAATAATTTGTATCTAAAATGGTGGTTTAAAACAGTATTTGAAAATCAATCGAACTTAATTTTTTTTTCATAAAATTTGCCATTCAATCTATGACAAAAGGTTTAATTTTTCATAAAATTTTAAATTGATAACGGGTCATAGATTGAGGGGGAGAGTGATTTCAAATTTTATTTTAGATCATCAAATGGTATCTTTGTATGGTTTAAGTAATGAATAAACATGTGTTGTTATGTGTCAGAATATGAATCTTTTCATGAGTTTCTCGCTAAACTCTAAATCATTTATAAACTCATCATTTCTGACACTAACATTCTCTCTCATTGGTTGAGGGGGAGCATAGTAATGTTCCATTATCAGTATATATTGAATCAGACCACATTTTATCCCATAATTTCTAACATACTTAAATCAATTGAGATCCCTAATCTCAAAAGGTTTGAAATTTTTGATCGGGGGAGAGAATGTGATTTAAATATGAAAACTGATAAAATGTGATCTTTTGGACTCAAGTGTAGGCTCTCTCATATGTGCTAAACTCTTTCATATATCGATGCACATATTGAGGGGGAGCGAATGATTTATGATGGAAATTTTGGAAGAATACCAAAGACCGGCCATTTTATTTAATGTACTGGAGTTATTAGGATGGTAAGGTTAGGTATCAGTTCCCATGATCCAGCCAGAATCGGAGAGATCTTCCTAGGGAAAATCCTCTAGTTAGAATAGAAGTCCTTAGGAAAGATGAAAAAAGGAGAAAAGTGAGAATAAGGGAAGAGTGCCGACTGAGATGGAACTGGTACTGGAACAAACCCAGCAAGGTGCTAATGATGAAGTCTCGGTAAGCGCTGAAGGGGTTGAAGAATGAAAAAGAAATGTAAAGATAAAGGGTGAAAATAAATAGCCCTCCAAATATTCAACCTTAAGGCAGAAACCGGGTTCAATTCATATGCTACTGGTTGTTACTAAGGTAACGCCGGTATTGAAGACAAGACGTCATGGACCTAGTGACGCACTACACTAAACCTTCTAGCCACTCAAGTTCTCTTAAAAGGACTTGTTTCATTCTCACGGGGAACCCTGCATTATCTATCGACCGCTCATTACGAGTCATGTTGATATTGAATCAGGAGATACCACTCCAGCCTCCAACTACTAAATCAAAACGCACTATTGAGTCTAGAGCCAAGATCATCATCCATAAATCTCGGTAGGACACTAATAATTTATTCACTTGGGTTTCACGCACTGTGGAAACAAGTAAGATCTTAAGAGTCCTACGCATTATCCTCGTGGTATTGCCAGAACATCCGAGTGACACGTAAGTATTCACAATGAAGATGGAAATCCTTCTAGAGAAAACATCAAACAAGCTCTTGGTAGGTGACAAGTGAGATCCTTCATGGATCAAACTAGTGACAACTGGAAAGAAACGATGGGGTGATTTGCATTTGAATCAAACTTGTTCCAGGAGATGAATTGACGGATACTTTTGGAAAAACCTTTCGATGTGCTCAACAACTATTTTCGAGCACATTGACTACGCATAAATTTTCAAACAAAAGTATTAGTGATTGAAACATGATTTTGTTCACAAAACTTTCGTCGTATTACAAAACTCTTTATTCAGTAATACGAGAATGTTTTTCAAATCAATTTCTCATTAATCTATGAATCCTAATTCGCTGATCCACTCACTCCATGCTTTTTCTACTTTGAGACGCTCCGGTTTGAGAACGGCTAGTACTGCTGCAAAACCCTGTCAAGGAGATTCTTCAAAATTATACCTGATCACAGGCAGTATTTATACTGATCAACGGGGAACCGTGGTTCTTGCAACCCTATTCAACGAAAGTGAACAAAGACACTTTCGTGTGTTTATTGCTAACTGTTGTTTGCAGGAATACCCGACGGTGGCATCTGATGGCCAATGAGATGTCAATTCATAACCTCATGCTCACACTTCACACTCACAATTAAAGAAATCCTGATAAGTGAAAGATCTACAACAATGCTTCCACAACTCTGATGCAAAGTTTCATGATCCAGAAAAGTGTGAGCATGCTGGTCCGATGGTCACTACTACACATGAAGGCAATGCTACAAAGGATGACTTGGAGATTTATAGTGTCTGATGATCTCAAAGAATGCTCAAAGATCACACAAGTCAAAGGAACATCAATCATAAGAACATTGCTTGAAGAACAAAGATCAATGACTTTAAAGAATCAAAGACTACGAGCCAGGAACTTAAATTCATATAATTGAATGCTAGAATTCAAATTGTAATTTTTGGGGTGACCTCCCTCAGGGGAAGATTGTTAGGAATATAAATATTCACGAGAAAGACTCGGTCACCCCGAGTATCTATTTAGCATTTAAGTAGCTCGTAGGCTTATTAGTTTTAGTTTAGTTATTGTATCATCATGGAGTCGGGTCGGGTATTTACCCACTGTAAGCCCGTTTCATAGCCCGTGTAGGGGCGGTTTAGAGTTTGTATATATACCCCTTTCCCACCAAAGGAAGGGGTTGGACCTTTCATTACTTTCAATCTAATACTTATCATTCTCTCTCTCTAAAAGGCTCCCACTTTCTCTCTCTAGAATTTAACCTTAAACATCAAAGTTCTCTTGTGTTATGATTATGATAACTCTACAGAAACATTTCAGAAAGTTCCATTTGGAACAGATCTCGATGGATGAGTTCGGAGTTTCGAGAGAGACGGGTTGGTGAGCCCCTTTCAATGAAGACCGCATATCTTACGGTGATGGAGTCATGAAGAGGAGTGTGATAGACTTGATAATGATCAAGTGAATCATCGAGCTTGGCAAGAGACTAATCGTTTGAGTACATACAAATGCCTTGACAAGGGATACCAAGGATATCAGCAAAGGCATGAAGAGGTAGGACAATGGTTTTTTCGTTGATAATGAAAGAGATAGAGATAGTTCCATCATCATTGCGAATGATTCAAAAACTATTGTAGAACTCAAGAACAAAGACGGGACAAATTTGTTCATTGATATGGAGTGGGCAATCAAAGTTGATTCTAGAAAAGAATTGGACTATGTTGGTGTCATCGAGAAAGGTTTGCTCAACAACACGTCCTTCATGGAAGAAACGCTTTTGAAGCATTTTGAAAGTTTTTCTGTCATTGGGTGAAAGCCCTTCCTAGTAATGATGCTTAGGAATGTAGTAGGCGGTGTCGCGGTAATCTTGTTGGGTTGATTTTGGCATGTTGAGAACCTACACAAGAACGTAATGTGACGACGTAGAAAGTGTGACGGTGGGTCGTGAGAAAGAGAATTACGTATATAAGAAATTACTTCCAAGTATTTCGTATCATAAGTTCAATCAAATGGGTTTAGAGAATTATCACAATTTAGTTGGAAAACTCTATTGATTAAATAAAGACTTGGCAATTACTTGTATTAACAATGCCGAAAGAATACCTCTTAATCCTTAGTATCTAGAAAAATTTCTAAATAAGGTTTTGAGAAAAGTTATTGTAAGTAGGATATATTTTTCAACTACAAAGATTATCTTAGATGACTAGTAAACACAATGTGATATTAATTAAGTATTGATTGTGATAACCCCATTTAGATGAAAATTGAGAACTACATACTTGGAATTACATATATTATAATGTAATAGAATTAATACTTACGGAGATAGTTAGCTAGGAAAGAAGATTGATGAGGGATCTCAAGGAGGGTTAGAGAAGGTTTTTAGGTTAGGTTAATGAGAGAAGAGTAAAGTGAAAGTGTACAGTGACTATCAAGCATATAGTCTGTTTGCTGATATGCCGGTTCCGCCGGATCCTTTAAAAAAGGGACCCGTCACCTTATAGCCAAGGGATCCTGCTATTCAGTAGACACACAGATCAGTAGGCTTGGTTTATGATGAGAGATTTTGATCCTAATAATTTTGCGATAAATCTTATATTAGTATAAGTCATGAGATTTTTAATGATCGTAAATGTAACTCCCCAACCCAACAAGGGTAGAAGTATCACATTATGGTGGCATATTAGAACATACATAATAAAATGCAAGCGGAAGTCTTAACATAAATCACAACATAAGTCAACAAGACTTAAAGAATTAAAAAAGCTCCATAAACCAAAATGAAAGGAAACATGATCAGAGTCAAATCAATTGGTAAACATAAACCAAATATAAGAAGTCTAGGGTAAATCCACACTCAGCTCCTACTCTTAGCCCAAAGATAGCCCCAGCTCCTAACTTGATAAACCCGCCGCGGAGAAAAGAAATGCGGCTGAGCTTAAAAAGCCTAGTGAACAGATATATGATAATATAGAATAGAAATATAAATGTGAAGTTCAAATAAGGTACAAAGGAGAAAGATAAGTAGGCATAATGTAATGTAAGGGAAACATAGTGTATAGGTTAACCCACAGGAATCTATGCAGTCGCCTGCACAAACAAAATCATAATACCATGAGCTCAGAAACATAACCATATCATAACATCATATCATAATCTTCATCAATAACATAATGGAGTAATCAGCTCCCAGAATTGTGAAAGGCATGTATTGCACACAACACCAGTCACCAGAAATATATCATAATAACATAATTGATCTTATCTAAGATGCATCCATACACCCCTGCAGAAATCATAATCATCGTGGCCATACATATTAAATAACAAAAGGGACGGGTGGAACATCACTCGACCATCCTAGAGTCGTGCCATCGGTGCATCGATAACATGGTCATGGTACCTCCATAACTAGGAAAGCTCAGGTAACATACGGGTTCATAAACAAAGGCACACATCATAGTTGTCATATCATAAGGTTCATGGAAAAAGTTCATAGTGAAGGTTCATATCAAAGGTTGTAAGTCACAAAGGAAACCTTAAAGATAAGGTCAGAATATCCGTACCTTGAGTAAATGAAAAGTTGAACATGGAAAGGATCACAAAATGGGAAATACTCCTCTTCAGGATCTACACATTATATAGTAGTACTTATTAATAGCTTGTTTTACTCATTGATGTTGTTCTTATTTCATATTAGGGCTTCTTTCCATTTTTAGTAACTTTCCTCTTTTAGTAACCTTCTATTATTAGTAACTTTCTATTTTTAGCAGGTTTCCAACATTAGCATGTTTCCATATTTGGCAAGTTTCCATATTGAGTAAGTCTCCCGAATTAGTAACTTTCAATACGACTTTCCAATTTAGTTAAATTAGGTTTAGGGTTCGGGATTATCAATTAGGTTAAACTCACCTACACATAAGTCAACTCAGAATTAACATGACACACCTGATATAGGAACATGTATTAGGGCATCAAACACCAAAGGAACACATTTAACACATACATAATACATGCATACATATTAACTGATTTTATCAAAAAATTAAGCCCACTAAACGAATTTAAAAAAAATGTACCAGAATCCCAAACTGAAAATCAACAAAAATTCTCACAGGAGCCTATATGTCTCAAGACTTTACTTGAATTTTTACAGATTTTATTATCAAGTGTACACCCCTTTTTAAAATTGTCTAAGTTAACATGTTCAGATTCGGATCTGCAGATACATTTCAAAAGTATGCACTTAAAAACCTAACAATGTGACCTTAAAAAATTCTAGAAAAATTAAAGGAGGTAGTAAACATATTAAATATGATTCCTGTAAATTTGTACCCTCGACTTTACTTCGGTTTGGAAATGAAAAATTATAGACTCTGACAGAAATACAATTCTGCTAACATAGTTTAACATATCACCACATTAAATTCAGAAAAACAACCAAATCAAACTCAAATTCATTCAAACCAATTGGAACACTTTACCAAGACCCTAAACTAGGTTTACATGCAAAAATTCAGTATTAGAAACTTAAGAAGCTCACGTTATCAAGCACACAAAATCGACTATTAAAACAGTCAATCTCACAAATCCATTTTAGGCCATATATATCACCATTTTAATTATCAAATATGCATACAAGCTTACACCATTCACCCACAACTCATTTAGACATCATATTAACATACTTATGCAATCACACCCAAGAAACCAAACACCAAAATCAATTTATGTGATTTAAATATTCAATAACCGTTTTAACTAATCAAATACAAGCCATAATTCGTTATCTCTTTTTAATCCAATCAACCACGTGATCAATATACATTTTATTTTTAGAATTTACTCATCATAAACATATATACAAACACTTCATACAAATCATTCAAGATCAATAACAATAACATCCATGTGTAAGCACATAAAATAACAACACAAAAATTACAAAAAGCCCTAATTCTCAAGTATTTAATGTGTACGGCCCCATCTAGGGTTTTTATCCAGATTTAGAACATTTTTTTTAAGATCATATTAGGGTCGAATAGAAACATAATACAAAGGGTCGAATACATAAGTTTTAAGCGTGTTATAACCTGATTTCATGTGACAAAACAAAGGTAAAATTCGACATTCCTGTTATTTGATGTGATCAAAAGTAGTTTGGTTGTTTATTATCCTATGTGTCAAAAAAAAGAAGAAGAATAGAAGTTTATTGTATTACCTTTGTTTGATGAATCGGCTAAAAGAGAAACAAGAAACAAGAACAATATAAGACCCACGATCAACAAACCCTAATCACGATTGAAAACCCACAGCAACTACAGTCACCTTCTAGCCTTCGAATGGGAAAGAAAATAACCAGGACTTTATGTTTTTGTGTGGTTTGTTTCGTACAGTAGAAGTGGGAGGGAGAAAATAACCAGGCTTCCAACATGTGATGGGCTAGGAGTTTTTTTTTTTTTTTTTTTTTTTTTTTTTGTACTTTGTAACAATATTATTATTATGTATGACTTAGGTTAAATTGTATTTACATTCATAACATATAATACTTATAATGTGTAAATGATATATGGTTAAAGTTAGGTTAAAAATGTATACTGCTCTTGTATAATTAATTGTATGCTCGTATAAATTTAAAAATTTTGAGAGCAAAATGGGAATTTCAAATGAATGGAAATTTAGTGTTTTACAACTCTTCCCCTCTAGAAGAAAATTTCGTCCTCGAAATTTGAGTAGACATAGCCTCAGATCTTTATCTAGAATAGATCGTAATGAATCAGATTCAACGATTACGAAGCGTACATGTAACAGACAATAGGTGTTCTTCTCTATAGTAACGCATGGAACACATACTGACAAAAAACAGATTGGGTGATAAAATTAAATGGTAGAAAGCTCTACAATGAGTCCTAAGATTCTTAAACAGATGAATAAAGGTCAACAAATATATGTCAAGAATTCAAACGTATCTAGATGTCTAACGATGAAGGCAGAGTATTAGCACAGGTAGAATGAACCTAAGGTCTCACTAATCGCGGATAATCTTCATTAAATGTCAGAAATCTAAAGCTCCCCAGGCACTCCTCGAAATATCCTATGTTAACAATAAAGGTACGTTATATGACGTAAGTATTATCACGTTGGCCAGGCGTCATAATACTAGCATCATATAAATATACCTTCATGATGGTCATACTTTATTTCAAGTTGTGAATAAGCAACCTATCGTCAACCTCCTAGTTCTACTTCACTCCCATAGGCTAACAAAATCAATCGTCATTAACAGAACAAAATAGGGAATGGAACTTATCATAGAAGCAAGGAGAATCTAGTATGTCTATCAGAAGTGGAGTACGTCGTCAATTGCATCAATTCTTCCACGATTTATCGAAATTCTCATAGCAAATAAATCAACCAACATACGCAGGATTATCATAGGACAAAATTACCAATTGAGAATTTAAAACATTCAAAGGATTTTATTCAATAAAACACCACACCAGTGTATCATGAAATGGAAGGAAATAAATGTCGAACATCTGAATCAATGGAAATGAAATTAAGGAAAGTAGTTGCGAGCACGGTCTCCTGGCTAATTCGGCTTGTGTTTATCCCGCTTGTCAATCCTCCTGGGACAATCCCGTACCTTATGCTTCATAGATCCGCAACTGTAACACGCTCCTGACTTTTTGTGGCATGATTTCCCTCCATGTTGTTTCCCATATGTGACACAAACTGACGTTGTAGCTTGATCTGGATGTTCCTCTTGATTAGTAACCCTCGAACCACGGTTGGACTGCTGTACCCGCTCTCTTCTCATCCTACGATGGTTGAAACTCCTTCTATCGTCCTTCTCATGATCACTTCTTCCATCCAACCCACGTCCATCAAAGCTATGCTTGTTGTAGTCCCTCAGATCATACATCTCCCGTTTAATCATCTCATGCCCATAACTTCTATGACCACCATTCTGCGCTCTCGAACAAATACAGTCACCAAAATGATTCCTCTTGTTGTTGTTGCCTTCTCTCTCATACATAGTCTCTATATTATGGGCAGCATTGGCAACCTGTGCTACGTTAGTGAAATCGGTGTTGACAATCCGACTAAGTATCTAATTTCTTAAGCCCCACTTAAAACGTCTAGCTTGCTTGCAGTCATCATCGGCACTCTGACCAACGAACCTAGCCAAACGAAGAAACCTCTTCATGTAGTCACCAGAAGATTCTCTCTCCAACTGCCGAATCTTGTTATACTCTCGCTCAAACTTCTGTAGCTCGGACAATGAAAAGTACTACAGGAAGAATATGTCACGGAAGTCATTCCATGACAAGGTAGTTACGAATGCATCTCCTCCCCTAGCTTGTTTGTACGCTTCCCACCAGCTAAGCATATCTCCTTCGAATTTGAACGCAGCTAACCTCGCCTTGAAGTGATCAGCACATCCCAAAGCATCAAATGACCTCTCCATATGAGTAATCGAGTCCTCTACCTCAGTAGGGGTAGCAGCAGAACTGAATAAGAGTGGCTTCAATTTAATAAACCGCTCCATCCACACATGAATGTCAGTAGGAGGATTACCACCACCTCCGCCACTAGACGAACCAGTACCATGACGGATGTCATTAGTGATTCGTGTGGTCAACTCAGTAGTAAACTCTGGAAGTATGGTCGACAGAGCATTAGCAATCATGCCCTCGATGTTTGGAACATCACCATCATTACCATTACGGTCACCAGATCGATGAGTGTTCACCATCTGAATGATTATCAAAACGATTAGAAAAGGCAGAAACAAAATGGAGTACGAAAGGAAAAGACGCAAAAGGAATCCTCATGTCTACCCAATCCTCACAGGTCATGGCCTAAGCTCAACAAGTCAAACCTAGGCTCTGATACCATAATTGTAACACCCCAACCCGACAAGGGTAGAAGTATCACATTATGGTGGCATATCAGAACATACATAATAAAACGTAAACGGAAGTCTTAACATAAATCACAACATAAGTCAACAAGACTTAAAGAATTACATAAGTTCCAGAAACCAAAATGAAATGAAACATGATCAGAGTCAAATCAATTTGTTAACATAAACCAAATCTAAGAAGTCTAGGGTAAGTCCACACTCAGCTCCTACTCTCAGCCCAAAGATAGCCCCAACTCCTAACTTGATAAAACTACAGCGGAGAAAAGAAATGCGGCTGAGCTTAAAAAGCCCAGTGAACAGATATATGATAATATATAACAAAAATATAAATGTGAAGTTCAAATAAGGTACAATGGAGAAACATAAGTAGGCATAATGTAATGTAAGGGAAACATAGTGTAAAGGTTAAGCCACAAGAATCTATACAGTCGCCGGCATAAACAGAATCATAATACCATGAGCTCAGAAACATAACCATATCATAACATCATATCATAATCTTCATCACTAACATAATGGAGTGATCAGCTCCCAGAATTGTGAAAGGCATGTATTGCACATAACACCAGTCATTAGAAATATATCATACTAACATAACTGATCTTATCTAGGATGCATCCATACGCCCCTGCAGAAATCATAATCATCGTGGCCATACATATTACATAACAAAAGGGACGGGGTAGAACATCACTCGACCACCCTAGAGTCGTGCCATCGGTGCATCGATAACACGGTCATGGTACCTCCATGAGTAGGAAAGCTCAAGTAACATAAGGGTTCATAAACAAAGGCTCATATCATAGTTGTCATATCATATGGTTCATAGCAAAAGTTCATAGTGAAGGTTCATATCAAAGGTTCTAAGTCACAAAGGAAACCTTAAAGATAAGGTCAGAATATTCGTACCTTTATTAAATGAAAAGCTAAACAAGGAAAGGATCACAGAATGGGAAATACTCCTCTTCAGGATGTACACATTATATAGTAGTACTTATTAATAGCTTGTTTTACTCATTGATGTTGTTCTTATTTCATATTAGGGCTTCCTTCCATTTTTAGTAACTTTCCTCTTTTGGTAACCTTCTATTATTAGTAACTTTCCTCTTTTAGTAACCTTCTATTATTAGTAACTTTCTATTTTTAGCAGGTTTCCAACATTAGCATGTTTCCATATTTGGCAAGTTTCCATATTTAGTAAGTCTCCCGAATTAGTAACTTTCAATACGACTTCCCAATTTAGTTAAATTAGGTTTAGGGTTCGGGATTATCAAATAGGTTAAACGCACCCACACAAAAGTCAACACGACGTTAACACAACACACCCGATATAGGAACATTCAATAGCGCATCAAACACCAAAGGAACACATTTAACACATACATAATACATGCATACATATTAACTGATTTTATCACAAAATTTAGCCCACTAAACGAATTTAAAAAAAAACATATCAGAATCCCAAACTAAAAGTCAAAAAAATTCTCATAGGAGCCCATATGTCTTAGTAGTCAACTTTAATTTTTAAAGATTTTATTATCAAGTGTACACCCCTTTTTAAAATTGTCTAAGCTAACATGTTCAGATTCGGTTATGCAGATACACTTCAAAAGTATGCACTTAAAAACCTAACCATATTACTTCAAAAAATTCTAGAAAAATTCCAGAAGGTAGTACACATATGAAGTATGATTCTTGTAAATTAGTGGCTACTAATTTCCTACGGTTTGAAAATGAAAAATCATAAACTCTGACTGAAATACAATTTTGCTAACACAGTTTAACATATCATCACATTAAATTCAGAAAAATAACCAAATCAAACTTAAATTCGTTCAAACCAATTGAAACACTTTACCAAGACCCTAAACTAGGTTGACATGCAAAAATTCAGTATTAGAAACTTAAGAAGCTCACGTTATCAAGCACACAAAATCGACTATTAAAACAGTCAATCTCACAAATCCATTTTAGGCCATATATATCACCATTTTAATTATCAAATATGCATACAAGCTTACACCATTCAGCTACAACTCATTTAGACATCATATTAACATACTTATGCAATCACACCCAAGAAACCAAACACCAAAATCAGTTTCTGTGATTTAAATATTCAATAACCGTTTTAACTAATCACATATAAGCCATAATTCGTTATCTCTTTTTAATCCAATCAACCACGTGATCAATATACATTTTATTTTCAGAATTTACTCATCATAAACATATATACAAACACTTCATACAAATCATTCAAGATCAATAACAATAACATCCATACGTAAGCACATAAAATAACAACACAAAAATCACAAAACGCCCTAATTCTCAAGTATTTAATGTGTACGCCCCATCTAAGGTTTTTATCCAGATTTAGAACATGTTTTTTAAGATCATATTAGGGTCGAATAGAAACATAATACAAAGGGTCGAATACATAAGTTTTAAGCGTGTTATAACCTGATTTCATGTGACAAAACAAAGGTATAATTCGACATTCCTGTTATTAGATGTGATCAAAAGTAGTTTGGTTGTTTGTTATCCTATGTGTCAAAAAAAAGAAGAAGAACAGAATTTTATTGTATTACCTTTGTTTGATGAATCGGCTGAAAGAGAAACAAGAAACAAGAACATTATAAGACCCACGATCAACAAACCCTAATCACGATTGAAAACCCAAAGCAACTACCTTCACCTTCTAGACTTTTTGTTTTTGTGTGGTTTGTGTCGTACAGTAGAAGAGGGAGGGAGAATGAGCCGAAATTTAGGGATAAGAAAAGGAGCGTGACTTGTTTTGGAAAGGATTAATTTGATATCAACATGTGATGGGCTAGGAGGATTTATTTATTTATTTTTTTTTTATTTATTTTTTATTTTTTTTGGTACTTTGTAACAATATTATTATTATGTATGACTTAGGTTAAATTGTATTTACATTCATAACATATAGTACTTATAATGTGTGAATGACATATGGTTAAACTTAGGTTAAAAAATATATACTGCTCTTGTATAATTAATTGTATGCTTGTATAAATTTAAAAAATTTGAGGGCAAAATGGGAACTTCAAATGAATGGAAATTTAGGGTTTTACAGTAAATCTATGTATAATGAGTCGTTTAGTTAGAGTGTTTTCGAGAGATGAGATACAATGATATACATTAAATGAAAACTACTTTTATTCCATTAACTTCAATGCACAAGGCAATACAAAGGATTGGATAAATAAACAATAAGTAAAAGTACAAAATAAAATAAAATTCACTATTGAGAGAACTTGAGGATGGGATAGATGAGTGCCACGAGTGAGACAATGATGAGGATCAATGCGTAGTACACCATTTTTGCGGAGTTTTCTTCGTTCGAGAGAGTTTTTAGAAGATGGGAGTTAATTTGAAATTTAAATTGGGAATGTGATTAGAATGAAAAAGATTGGATTAAATAAAAGATTTTGAAGTGATGTTTTACTGTAGCAGGGCGTTGAGTAGTGTGAGAGATTGTGAAGAGGGATTTTTGAATGTTGTGGTTTGGTATTTGTAAATACTAGATGTTTAGTTTAGATAACAAATATAATCCACAACGTATCAAAACAAATACTAATATTGTAACGGGAGATAAAAAGAAATTTTAGATAGTTAGGAGATCGACTATTTAAAAGTGAGTTAACTCACATAAGCACATATAAGCAAGAAGGCACATTTTATAGGACTAATTATAACCAAGAAAACATACCTTTGCTATATTTTCTTTATATGGTTTTTGAGACCATAGATGCGAAATACTTCAAGGACTTTCAAAATACCTTTATACTTTTAGTAAAGTAGACAATCAACTCTTTAGGTTCTTCATATTGGTATTGACTTCATTTTCCTTTTTAATAGGCCGAAGTCTTTGAAGAAACCTAACATAAAGATTTCTCACGAGGAATTTGTTAGACTAGAATATAACAGATATTATTAAAACAATCATTATCTAAGCTTAAGAGTTTTTATCAAGTTTTGTAACAATGAGTTTGATGTTGGTTTTTACAAAGGATTTTCCTTCTTTGTAGTTTTCTGATAACGCTCAAATTATGCATGTTTTTAGTAGCGTTATTCGTGCATTTGTAAATATTATTTGGTTATATTTATATGCTTTTGTTACTTAATCGCACCAAAGTATGTTCGCAAAGTATATATAGCCAAGTACAGGAAAAAAGAAGAAAAAGTGAAAGATTGATGAAGAAATAAAGGATTTACAATCGTACGAAGATTCTCATGCCAAGATCCACACCAAAAAGGCATTTCTATGAATGAAGATTCAAGTATTCATTATTCCAAGTTGACAAGTTCCAAGACAAAGAAAAAATCAAGTTTGGATGAAGAACAAAGAGCTATGAGAAATATACAAGTCAAAAACCAAAAGTCCAAGATTGTGTCTACAACAACCTTCCTTCTGATCGGACACAACCCGTATCCGATTCGGATGGAGACAACATTCGAAGACCAACCAATCGGATGGCTACCATGCCGATCGGTTGGAGGTTACCTGTCTTGCCAAACTTCATCACTAAGGATCCCTTCTTCATACAAATGATTATAGGCCCTTCTATTGAGTATTCTAGGCCATTCCATTCTGCTTGTTGGCCAAGTTGAAGCATTTAACACCCTAGGCCTTGAGATGAGTAAAAATAGAGCCTCTTGTAATCCTTTAAAGGTGTGCAATATACAAAAACTCTCTCTAATCATAAACCACTCTCAAAAGGCTCTCAAAATTCGTCCTTAGAAGTCCAGGAAACTTTAGAAGTCCAAGAAGTCAACATTTGGATGTCAAAACTTCAAGAAAACAACACCAATACTTTGGGTATCATTACCTTATCATTTGTAATCTCATTCCAATCATTTTAAGACTTTTAATCATGATTTCTAATGTTCAAAATTCTGAGTTTATGTTCATGTTTGCTATGAGTGGCTAGTGCCTTTTTGCACTTGCTTAGATGATGTACATTACTAAATGATTTGCGTATGATTGTGATAACATGTTTTAATTCAATTTCAAGTTAATTCTAAGATCCAATTGTGTTTAAGTTTCATAGTGACATTTGTTAATCAAGTTTGACTAGTTGTTAGTAATTCTAAAGGTCAAAAGGTTTATTGTTATTCAACTAGTTATAATCATTTGTCTATGAATGATTGTTTTTACCCATTATTCTTGGTTAAACAAAGAAACTTAATTGTGATTGTAATAAGAATGCTTTTGTCTATCAAATTGGATTGATTGAAAACCACCTCATAGGTCGAAAGATTAGTAGTTTACAATCAATTGTAACCTTTTCTCTATGATCGGTTACCTTTTGTATTGACCATTTCCTAAGCTTATTTGATAAAACAAAAGATTGTTTTTGTGTTTAAGTTTGTTAATCCAAACTTATGAAACTTGAATTGATCTTGAATTGATTGGTTAAACTTAACGCTTGTTTTTATAAACTAAAATCTTGACGAAGGTTTAACTTGTACGAACAATAGATTCGTCCACCAACTAATTAACATAACCAACATGTTAACAAAAGTTATCACAATCATGCTTATCGAGAGTAGTATACTAGTCCAAGTAAGTGTAGTTTTTATCATTTGAATTATCATATTATCATTATTGCTTGTCTTTGAGATTTACTTTTAGTAGCTTTTTTACTTACAACTCGATTCACTCACAAATCCCTGCGAACGATCCCGACTTACCATCATAATCTTTCTATAACGGATGAGTTCACTTGCTCGTATGTGTTATTTCTAGATTCGGTAATTCAACCCTTATAAATTTAAAACTTGTACACACACGTAACACATCAAGTTTTTGGCACCGCTACCGGGGATTTTTGATTGTGTTTCTCTATGTTTTAGAAGTCCGTCTTGTAGCAAGTTTGTTTAAAAAAAAATGTTTTTCCGAGCTGACCAACCGATCGGAAGTACATCCATCTGATCCGTCTTTCAAAACCAAAAATTTTCCGAGCCAACCATCCGATCGGTTAGACTCCGATCCGACCGGTTTCCCCTATAATTCAAATTTTTCCGAGACGCCCAACCGTTCGGTACACCTTGCCATCCGATCGGTTAACCAAGTCTGATTTTTGAAATTGTTTTCATTCTTTGCTCGTGTGTTTAGACATTGCCTTGATTCTCTTGGGAAATTGTATGAACACTCGCTCAACTGGAATAGAACCAATTTCACCTCTTTCAAATCTCGAAAGTTTAATTCGAAGACCAAGAATAAGAAGAACACCTTTTGTTCCATTAGCCAATCGTGTACCAAGAGTACGAAACCCACCGTTTGAAAACCTTTTCGAAGCCAAAGTCATTTATAACCCATTCACTGATCAACCTTTTCCCATGGCTGATGATCAACCCATGTGGGCCGCCAACCGAGTTGTAGCACCCACTCTTGGAGCTGCTATTGTTGCTGTTAACCTAGGTGACAATTTCACCGTCAAAGGTCACCATATTTCTATGATCTAAGACCGTCAATTCGATGGCCGTTCGCGGGCCGATCCGCATAAACACATTTCCGAATTCATCGAAATTTGTGGCATGTTCCGATATGGCGACACCGATGTCAACGCCATTAAACTCAAACTTTTTCTAGCACAACTTGCCGGAGATGCAAAAGTGTGGTACAACGAATTAACCCCAGGAACTTTCAATACTTGGGAGGAGATGAGGCAAGCTTTTGTAAGTCGATTCTTTCCACCTGCCATGTTTGACCGACTCATGGAAGAAATTCGTGCTTTCACATAAAATCCTAACGAATCACTCGTCGAAGCTTGGCTTCGTATAAAAGATTTGCTTCGTAGTTGTCATGGACATGGTTTAGAACGAGGAACCATTATCCAAATCTTCTACCATGGGCTTGATGAAAAATCTCAAGGAATCCTTGATGCTGGAGGAATTTTTCTTTACAAGACCCCTAACTAGGCATATCAATTGCTTAAAGACCGAGTACTTCTCAAACTCGATTGGTCAAAAGATTCCAAAACCAAACCCTTAAGAAAAACCGTTGCTTTTGCTGAAAGTTCCGATATCTCTAAACTCATAGAGAAAATGGAAGCCTTGACTTCCAAAATCGACTCGTAATACAAAGATTTTAAAGGAGAAATGAAAGAAATGCGAGATGGTTGTAACAACTGTGGAGGTAATCACCCATCATCGGAATGTGACGATCAACCAATGGACGGACCTAAAAACTGAGAAGCAATTATGTCCAAGGAGGATACCATGGAGGCGGTTATCGTGGTAATTATTACGGGAGAAATTCTGGAAATTGGCAAGATCGCCAACAAAGGGATAACAACCGTGATTCTCAACCTCGAGCAGACAATCAAACTTTACAAACCTCTGATAAAAAGCCGGAAGAAACCGATTTCAAAAAAATGATGAGAGAATTCGTGATTGCTCAAAAATCAACTAATGAGTTCCTCAAGACTCAATTTTTCAATCTCAAAACAAAAGTTGAGCAAGGTCAGAAAAATCGTCAAGCATCTATTCAGGATTTTGAAAACAAATTTGGTAGACTTTCTGAACAATTCTCTTCCCGACCATCTGGTTCGTTACCAAGTAATACGCAATCCAACCCTAAACCAACATCATCTGGATCAAACGATAAAACTTATCCTCCACCACAGACTAGAAATGAGCATATCCATGTTGTATTCATAAGAAGTGGTCTTTCTTATGATCCACCACCAAACCCAAATTATATCACGATCATCCATGATGAAAGTGAGGATGAAGCTGAAGAAGCAGCAAAGGAAAATAGTCCAAATACACCCACCAAAGAAAAACCCATTCCACCAGTCAAGGCGTACACACCAAAGATTCCATATCCTCAACGCCTTAAGAAAGAGAAAATGGAAGAGCGTCATAAGAAGTTTGTTGAAATGATCAAAGAGGTTAGACTCAATGTACCCCTCGTTGATGTTCTAGTTGGAATGCCCAATTATGAGAAATTTTTATAGGAACTTTTGAATAACAAGAACAAGTTGGAAAAAAATATACGCTACCTTTCTCTACGAAGAATGCTCAGCCATTGTTTAAAACAAAATTCCACCAAAACTCGAAGATCCCAGAAGTTTTCTGATTCCATGCATGTTAGGAAATAACATCACATGCGATGCTTTAGCCGATCTTGGTGCAAGTATCAATTTGATGCCCTATTCGTTATATACTAAACTTTCCATCAATACGTTGAAACCTACTAGGATGAGTATTCGATTAGCCAATCATTCTTACCAATATCCTGTTGGAATTGCTAAGAATATGCTTGTTCAAGTTGGTAAATTTGTTTTCTCGTGGATTTTGTGATCTTAGAAATGGAGGAAGATAGTAGAGTCCCTCTTATTTTAGGAAGACCTTTCCTAAACACTGCTGATGCGATCATCAAAGTAAAAGGTTAAGAACTCAATCTTGGAATTGGAGAAGATAGAATTACCTTTTTAATCGATAAAGCGATGCAATATCCATATTCTAGTGATGACACTTGTTTTAACATTTACGTAATCGATGAAGTCACTGATGAAGAATTGGATGCATTACCTGACGATTCTGATCCATTCATGACTACTTCAGAGAAAATTAGTGAAACAAATTTTGATAAAGAATTCACTGATTTTATGGAAGTAAAATTCGAAGAAGAAATTGAAGAAGTTGAAGAAGGAGAAAAAGTGGAAGAGAATTTTGAGGAAATCACATTTAATGATCAATTGAGGATCAAAACATCTCTTCAAGAACCACCAACTAATCTTGAGCTAAAACCACTTCCCGATCATCTTGAATATGTTTACTTGGAGGATAATTCACTTCTGCCAGTAGTCATATCTTCATTGCTCAATGACGATGAAAAAAAATGTCTCGTCTATGTTCTCAAGAGGCATAAAAGAGCTTTTGCGTGGAAAACTTCTGATATCCCAGGAATTAGCCCTGATTTCTGTAAACACAAAATCAATTTCGAAGAAGGTGCTAAACCCATTGTAGAAAGACAACGTCGACTCAATCCCAACATGAAAGAAGTTGTTAAGAAAGAAATCATCAAACTTCTTGATGCCGGTATCATTTACCCCACCGAGGATAGTCCTTGGGTGAGTCCAGCTCACTATGTTCCAAAAAAAAGAGGAATGACTATAGTAACTAGCGAACGGAATGAATTAGTTCCTACTAGAATTGTCACTAGATGGCGAGTATGTATTGATTACAGAAAATTAAACAAAGCCACCAGAAAAAGATCATTTTCCTCTACCATTCATGGATTAAATGCTTGAGAGACTAGCAGGGAACAAGTACTTTTGTTTCCTTGATGGTTTTTCAGGATATTTCCAAATTCCTATTGATCTTGCTGATCAAGAGAAGACTACATTCACATGTCCTTTTGGAACTTACACTTACCGGCATATGCCTTTCGGTCTTTGTAATGCACCCACGACTTTTCAAAGGTGTATGATTGCAATATTCCAAGGCATGCTTGAAACATATATGGAAGTTTTTATGGGTGACTTTTCCGTTTTTGGAAGCTCATTTGAAGCTTGCCTTTCTAATCTCGATAAAATGCTCGAAAGATGTGAAGCTGCACATCTTGTTCTTAACTTGGAAAAATGTCATTTCATGGTGACTGAAGGAATTGTGCTTGGACACAAAATTTCCAGTGCAGGAATGGAGGTTGAAAAAGCGAAAATTGATGTTATCACGAAATTACCACCTCCAACCAACGTTAAAGCCGTTTGAAGTTTTCTAGGACATGCCGGTTTCTACCGTCATTTTATTAAAGATTTTTCTAAAATATCTCGTCCTATGACAAAACTTCTTGAAAAAGATTCTGTTTTTGACTTTAATGCGGATTGCATTAAGGCTTTCGAAAGATTAAAAACCCAACTGACGAGTGCACCTATTATGGTTTCACCTGATTGGTCACTACCATTCGAGCTCATGTGTCATGCAAGTGATTTTGCTGTTGGAGCTGTATTAGGACAACGTGAAGGAAAACATTTCCGTCCTATATACTTCGCTAGAAAAACATTTAACAACGCTCAACAAAATTATACGGTTACGAAGAAGGAATTGTTAGCCGTTGTTTTTGCTTTCGACAAATTCAGATCTTATCTCGTGCTTTCAAAAATGATTGTGTTTATTGATCACTCATCGCTCAAATATCTGTTTACTAAACAAGATGCAAAACCGCGTCTTATCCGATGGATTTTACTACTCCAAGAATTCGACATTGAAATCAAAGATAAGAAAGGAGCAGAAAATCTAGCTGCTAATCATTTATCTCGTCTCGAGAATCCAAATTTGAAAGAGTTAAGGGAAGATGAAATTGACGATTATTTCCCTAATGAAATTCTCATGACTGTTGACACAATTGATGAAAAATAAATTCCGTGGTGTGTAGATTTTGCAAATTATCTCGTTGGAAAAATTCTCAGAAAAGGATTAACTCACACCTAACGAAGTAAATTCCTTTCAGAACTAAAACACTATTATTGGGAAGAGCCCTATCTTTTCAAGATGTGTCCCGATGGGATGATCAGAAGATGTATTTATGGTTCTAAAACAAGAAGAATTCTTGATGAATGCCATCATAGCTCGACTGGGGGACACTATGGTCCTTCCACCACTGCTAAAAAAGTTTTTGATGCTGGATTCTATTGGCTGACAATTTTCAAAGAAGCTCATACTCTTGTTCAAAACTGTGATGCTTGCCAAAGATCCGGTAGTCTTTCTCGTAGAGACGAAATGCCTCAAAAGAGCATTCAAGTCTGCGAAATATTCGATATTTGGGGAATCGATTTTATGGGACCATTTCCTAAATCGCACAAATACGAATACATTCTCGTTGCTATTGATTACGTTTTCAAATAGGCTGAAGTCGAGGCTCTACCCACAAATGATGCACGAGTTGTTAATTTTCTCAAAAAGCTTTTCACTCGTTATGGAATTCCTAAAGCTTTAATAAGTGATCGAGGAACCTATTTCTGCAACAAACAAATAGAGAAAATTATGAAACGATATGGAGTTCATCATCGTTTTGCTATAGTTTATCATCCACAGACCAGCGGTCAAGTCGAAAACAACAACAGAGCCTTAAAGAGGATACTCGAAAAAACGGTCAAAGATAATCCTGCCATTTGGTCGAGAAAACTCGATGACGCTCTATGGGCATTTCGTACGGCTTATAAAACTCCAATTGGTACAACACCATACAGACTTTTGTATGGAAAAAACTGTCATTTGCCATTCAAAATCGAACATCTCGCCTACTGGGCACTCAGAAACTCTAACCCTAATCTCAAAATAGCTGGAGAGAAGAGATTTTTGCAATTGCACGAACTCGATGAACTAAGACTCCAAGCTTATTAGAACTCCAAGCTTTACAAAGCTAGAACCAAAGCTTATCATGACAGAAAGCTTAGAATTCGGAAAGAATTCAAATCTGGAGACAAAGTTCTGCTTTTCAATATGAAATACAAGTTTATAGCTCCTAAGCTAAAATCGAAATGGTTCGGACCATATATAGTGAAACATGGATTTCCATCTGGATATGTTGAATTATATGAAAAACAGGGTGGAAGTTTCATTGTTAATGTTCACCGGATTAATTTGTACTATGATTAGGAGCAAATGAACGAGATTTCTATCGAAGAAATTCCACCTTAATCAGAATATGAAGCTATAACATTCATGGCACTCTTTCCGGCCGATTATAAGAAAAACGCTCCTTGGGCCGAAGAAACTGGTTTTATCTATGATGTTCTTCCTAGAGCTTGGGAAAGAGTGAAATTAGATGACATAGATGAAACTTGAGAAGAAATAGTGATAGGAAACATGGTGTATGTTCCCAAATCCTCAAAGAAGAACCAAAAAATTGCACCAACGTAGATAGAAGGAAGTTTGAGTCAGGATGATGACTCGTTAATAAAACAAGCGCTTCTCGGGAGGCAACCGTGTGTTTGCTATTTTTATTTTCAAATTGATTACACCCTAAAGTTTCTCTAATCCCTTAGTTGAACTTAAGTGTGGGGGTGTACCACTAACTTTTTAATAAAACGTAGAAATATATTCGTGTGTTTGTTTTGTTTGTTTTAAGATTACTGCAGGTAATGATTACTAAGCTTGGACACTTGGATCAAAGAATCATATGAAGCCCAGAAAATATGGTTTACTCTTTTATTTCCCTATTTTCACACTTTGAAGTTCGTTTATCACATTGAGGACAATGCTTAACTTAAGTGGGGGGGGGGGTGAATAGGAAAATAAGGATAACTTGTAAATCTCGAGCTAGATTTTAAATTTTGTTTGCCCTGGTGATCTAGTTATTTGTCATTTTTAAGATAATATATTAGAATAACTGGATCTATCCACTGGTGAAACCTGTAATTTTTGAGAAATTGAGACGTGTCCCGATTAATATTGCAACCCATTCTGGGATCGATAACATTAGCTAGCACATATTATAGCCCTTCCACCTAAATTGTGAGGATTTGAGCCTGTTCTGTATTAAGCATACATCTTTTATGCTTTGATTCTTTTGCTATGAATGTGCTGATGATTTTATTTATTTTAGAACTTGTGCTTGTAAATCATTATGAGACCGTTTGTGGATCACATTTCGTGCGTGATATAAGTGTATATACGTGATAAGAGGCAACCTTAGGATTTAACCCAAATAGCCTTCCGTATTGATATTTAGCTAGTTACACTGACTAGTTAACCACCAATATAAACCCTATTGTTAGCGTTTATCTTTAACGCTAGATACCCCTAGTTACACCTTCTGAGCCAATTTTTTCTTTGGAATAAATCCAGAAAAATACAAAAAGATTTTACACTTTTTAGCCTAGCCTTACCCTTAGTCAAGTCTTGGTTGGTTGCTAGCTATAAGGCAAGATGGATGTTATGTGGGAAATCATGAAAGTTCGAAGACAGTTGCAAACTTCATGAGTAGTTATCAAAGTAAAGTGAAAGACTGGTCATCACAACTATAAGATGACAAGTGAATGAGTTCATGTGTAAAAAAAAAAAAAAAAAAAAAAGAATAAGTCATCTTAACTATAAGCCAATCATTCTTACCAAATATCCTATTGGAATTGCTGAGAATATGCTTGTTTAAGTTGGTAAATTTGTTTTTCCCGTGGATTTTGTGATCTTAGAAATGGAGGAAGATAGTAGAGTCCCTCTTATTTTAGGAAGACCTTTCCTAAACACTGCTGATGCGTTCATCAAAGTAAAAGGTAAAGAACTCAATCTTGGAGTTGGAGAAGATAGAATTACCTTTTTAATCGATAAAGCGATGCAATATCCATATTCCAGTGATGACACTTGTTTTAACATTGACGTAATCGATGAAGTCACTGATGAAGAATTGGATGCATTACTTGACGATTCTGATCCATTCATGACTTCTTCGGAGAAAATCAGTGAAACAAATTTTGATAAAGAATTCGCTGATTTTATGGAATAATGTATTGATCAATCAAGTATGGAGTTTCTCAAGATTGCATGATAGTGGTTCGAAATAGCTAGCAACATTTGGTTAGTAGACTTTGACTATTTTGTATATTCTTTATTATCAACCTTTCTAAAACATATCCCATGTCTTATCCTTACCTTTTGGCTTTGTGAAATTATCAAGTGTATTGACATGTAGTGACCATCCGAGTTCTTGAGGAATTAGATAACGCGCCAGCGATCTAAGGTTATCCTTAGTAACCATCCGTTGTTTGGTAATTCAAGAATTCGCGTCAGCGATCTATTATGTTTTGCATAAGATATTTTCACGTAAGTCTGATATAACCCTTGGCTTAAACCCAAATAAAAGACCTCTTTGATATGTATACTTGGTGCTCATGCCATATCAGTGTAGTTATGTTTCTTGTACAAGCCTTTGGTAATATTAAGATCATGACTGAGCAATGTGTGTGATCTCTCTTATATACTCCACCAACTATATAAATGAGTGTTTCGAGTGAATTATATTTCATTCCTTTTTCATGAGGTGATTAGTAATGTTCATCAAGCAAGAAAATCATTAAAGTATTGTCAAACATCTCGATGCTGCAATTAGAAAAGCTTAAAATGATGGATCTAACTTGTACTTGATAGATTTGCATCACATTTTTCCTAAACATACTTGAGTACCATGTGGATAATTGTTTTTACTTCTAGATTTGCTTGAGGGCAAACAGACTTTAAGTGTGGGGGAATTTGATAACGCTCAAATTGTGCATGTTTTTAGTAGCGTTATTCGTGCTTTTGTATATATTATTTGGTTATATTTATATGATTTTGTTACTTAATCGCACCAAAGTATGTTCGCAAAGTATATATAGCCAAGTACAGGAAAAAGGAAGAAAAAGTGAAAGATTGAAGAAGAAAACAAGGATTTACAATCGTACAAAGATTGTCATGCCAAGATCCACACCAAAAAGGTATTTCTAAGAATGAAGATTCAAGTATTCATTATTCCAAGTTGACAAGTTCCAAGACAAAGAAAAGATCAAGTTTAGATGAAGAATAAAGAGCTATGAGAAAGATACAAGTCAAAAACCAAAAGTCCAAGATTGTGTCTACAGCAACCTTCGATCCGATCGGACACAACCCGTATCCGATTCGGATGGAGACAACATTCGAAGACCAAACGATCGGATGGCTACCATGCCGATCGGTTGGAGGTGACCTGTCTTGCCAAACTTCATTACTAAGGATCCCTTCTTCATACAAACGATTCTAGGCCCTTCTATAGAGTATTCTAGGCCATTCCATTCTGCTTGTTGGCCAAGTTGAAGCATTTAACACCCTAGGCCTTGTGATGAGTAAAAATAGAGCCTCTTGTAATCCTTTGAAGGTGTGCAATATACAACAACTCTCTCTAATCATAAACCACTCTCAAAAGACTCTCAAAAATAGTCCTTAGAAGTCCAGGAAACTTTAGAAGTCCAAGAAGTCAACATTTGGATGTCAAAACTTCAAGAAGTCAACACCAATACTTTAGGTATCATTACCTTATCATTTGTAATCTCATTCCAATTATTGTAAGACTTTTAATCATGATTTCTAATGTTTAAAATTCTGAGTTTATGTTCATGTTTGCTAAGAGTAGCTAGTGCCTTTATGCACTTGCTTAGATGATGTACATTACTAAATGATTTGCGTATGATTGTAATAACATGTTTTAATTCAATTTCTAGTTAATTCTAAGATTCAATTGTGCTTAAGTTTCATAGTAACATTTGTTAATCAAGTTTGACTAGTTGTTAGTAATTCTAAAGGTCGAAAGGTTTATTGTTATTCAACTAGTTACAATCATTTGTCTATGAATGATTGTTTTTACCAATTATTCTTGGTTAAACAAAGAAACTTAATTGTGATTGTAATAAGAATGCTTTTGTCTATCAAATTGGATTGATTGAAAACCACCTCATAGGTCGAAAGATGAGTAGTTTACAATCAACTGTAACCTTTTCTCTATGATCGGTTACCTTTTGTATTGACTATTTCCTAAGCTTATTTGATAAAACAAAAGATTGTTTTTGTGTTTAAGTTTGTTAATCCAAACTTATGAAACTTGAATTGATTGGTTAAACTTAACGCTTGTTTTTATAAACTAAAATCATGACGAAGGTTTAACTTGTACGAACAATAGATTAGTCCACCAACTAATTATCATAACCAACATGTTAACAAAAGTTATCACAATCATGCTTATCGAGATTAGTATACTAGTCCAAGTAAGTGTAGTTTTAATCATTTGAATTATCATATTATCATTATTGCTTGTCTTTGAGATTTACTTTTAGTAGCTTTTTTACTTACAACTCGATTCACTCACAAATCCCTGCGAACGATCCCGACTTACCATCATAATCTTTCTATAACGGATGAGTTCACTTGCTCGTATGTGTTATTTCTAGATTCGGTAATTCAACCCTTATAAATTTAAAACTTGTACACACACGTAACACATCAAGTTTTTGGCACCGCTGTCAGGGATTTTTTATTGTGTTTCTGTAAGTTTAAGAAGTCCCTCTCGTACCAAGTTCATTAAAAAAAAAAAAAAGTTTTTCCGAGCTGACCAACTGATCGGAAGTACATCCATCTGATCGGTCTTTCAAAACCAAAAAATTTTCCGAGCCAACCATCCGATCGGTTAGACTCTGATCCGACTGGTTTCCCCTATAATTCAAATTTTTTCGAGACGCCCAACCGTTCGGTACACCTTGCCATCCGATCGGTTAACCAAGTATGATTTTTGAAATTGTTTTCATTCTTTGCTCGTGTGTTTAGACATTGCCTCGATTCTCTTGGGAAATTGTATGAACACTTGCTCAACTGGAATAGAACCAATTTCACCTATTTCAAATCTCAAAAGTTTAATTCGAAGACCAAGAAGAAGAAGAACACCTTTTGTTCCATTAGCCAATCGTGTACCAAGAGTACGAAACCCACCGTTTGATAACATTCTGATTGCCTCATCCAATGTTTGTGGGTCAAAAGAAATCACATCACCACGGATGTTGTGAGGTAATCCCCCAATGAAATTCTCTAATAGCTTTTCAGTGTCCGGAACCATTGTTGGACATAATGCTGCCAATTCCTGAAACCTCCTGATATATGTCTCATTATCATTACCTGCTATCACTAGCTCATAAAACTCTGTTTCCATATTTTTCACTTCTGTTCGTGGGCAAAACTTCTTTGTCAGCAACTTCTTGAATTCGTCCCATGTAAGCCTGTGAGCATTCTCCATTCCCATGGGCATTACATACGAATTCCACTATGACATAGCTTCCCCAACGAATGTACTAGGAGCAAACTTAACCTTGCTGTCCTACGGACAGTTGCATAGAAGGAATACTGATTATGTCTTTTCAAACCATCGGATCATGGCAGTGGCCCCTTCAGTGCCTTTGAATATTTTCGGATCACCACTCTTGAAATCTTTGTACGTACATTTACGTCCATTTGTATCATTGGTATTTGTTCCTGCGCTTCCGCGTTTGCCCCAAGCGGCTCAGCAGCACGCAGTTACAGCACTCTTTCTGTAACCAATGCTACCTATATACTGTCGGCAACAAGCTTTCTGACTTCAGCCGAGGTCATAGCAGTAGTGGCTCTTTTGGGTGGCATAATTCTTCACAATCACAAAAGATAACAACAATGAGAATCCACAATAGAAAACGATCATCATACACAATATATACAACCACAACATGTATATACATCCACAACACGTATAAATACAACCACAACATGTATAAATACAATGAAACCACAACGAAACATCATAAATATAATCACAACGCACATGAATATAATACATGAAAATTTCGGTTACGCAGACCGATATCATAAAATAGCACAACGAAAATCCTGCATAGTAGAGTCGCACTTGATATATTTGTTTGTACTACAAGCAAAAGACAACAAGTCCTAACTATGTTCCACACCCCGGGACTAGGATAATAATGTACAAGCTACATGATAAAGGTCTAACACTAGGCACCTCCTCCGGGTGCTCCATCTAGCCTGCAGAAAATCATTTGAAGATCCCTAGACATAGCAACATTGATCTCCTCTAGGTGCTGAACTCGAAGCTGAAGATTAGTCTCCCTAGTCTCTGATGCAGAGATCCTAGCATGAACTGAGGATAACTCACCGGCCTGGCGATGATGCTCATCCTGGGACATTTGTGCCCTGTCGAACAACTCAGGCATCTCCTGCCTCAGCTGTGTGATATGCTCTGAACTCTCTAACTGACGAGCCTCTAAACCCTGGTGTGACACATCAATGGCAACCCTGCCCTGGATCAATCCCTCGACCTCCTCCTCTATAGCCTCAATACGGCTCACTGGGGTCTCATCTAGATGAGCTAATGCCCTATCAATATCTCCCTGAAGCTGATCTAGTCGCGAGTCAAATTAGCAGCAGTAAGCAGTCTGTCAGCAGCAGCCCTCGAGCTCTCACCAACCTCGAATCTGCTGGGTGGTGCTGTCTCTGTGGCATCTAAAGTATCTGGTGATGGAATATCAAGACGTGCCCGCTTCTTGAGCGGTAGGTCTGACATAGGAGTAGGATCCCTGTTGTGAACTGGTGCTGATAGGGATGGCAATGGTGGAGACAATGATGATAAGGATGGTAAGGGTGATAATGGTGGTGGTGTACTGAATGCACACTCCTCCTCGCTGTCAAGCGGCGACGGATGGATGAGATGAAGTAAGTGATGATGGTGGTGGTAGGGATACAAATGCTGCTGGTGATCTGACAGTGAGACGATGAACCCGCTTAGCAGCAGTGCGCTTCATGCGCGGCCCACCTGGATATGTACGGTAAACTCGACCATAGGGTACAAACTCTCCTGGCTGGATAACTGGAACAACTCTGGGACCACGACGGATAACAGGTGACAGTGGTGGGTTAGGCACGACTTCCCCCTCCTCAAAGGGTTCTGTCTCGGCCTCTGACATCACAGGTGAAGATTGTGGAGTAGGCTCCACTGATGACAAAATGATAGTGGGTAGTGGGGATGATGTAACCGACTCTAGTATGATGGAGGGTAGTTAGGAAGTATCGTCTGACTCAGAGTCCGATGAGATAACAATAGGGTGTAATCCGAAGACATCACTGTGACAATAGATGTGAAATAAAAGTAAATAAACATTTACACAATGCGGTTATGATGAAATGATATATGTATGAAATCGCAATCACTACATGTGATATAATGAATATGCACTTATGCTACAATGATGAGATGCTATGATGGTGCAGTTATAGTCTAGGATATAATGGACAACCTAGCTTGCTATAACCTTTGCTCTGGTACCAATCTGTCACACCCCCAAATTTCGTGACTTGCAGCGGAATGGAGCATTCAGGGGCGCGACTGGTCATAGCACCAAAGTTGCAGTTATATTGAACGACCTAAAGTGTCGTTTAGAAAATACATCATTTGATTATTTAAAAACATTCAGAGTTACAAAGCTAGGTCCCAAAAGGTGAAACAAGTTTTCATAAAACAGGTTCATACAATTCAAACGATGGATAAGTGCATAAAATATAAAGTGAGACGCTTCGACTTCGCGACTCCATGATGTGCATATGCAAGCCAACATGCGATACCTTAATTACCTGAAAATACATTGCTAAAAATGGTCAACAAAAATGTTGGTGGGATCATAGATTTATGTAAATGAAATGTTTTACGGATACCACAAGTATAAAGTGTATGACAAAACCATGCCACATAAAAATGATACATTAGCTCTAAGCTCATGACCCGAAGCTAGACTGAATGAAATGCCCCAACCGAGTGTTTGCCAATAACTCTAATATGACAGAAATGAAATGCGTTCGTTTGACCAGTTGGTGCTACCAACCCGAATGGAGGAGTCACCCTCAATAGATCTATTCACTCACTCTCGCTTGCTAACAATTAACAGTTCATGATAATATAAGGGGACTTTAATCTGGGCAATGATGTAACTTAAGCAATGTAATGAGTTTGTATACTTTGGTCCGCATATGAAAATGGTGCAATGTATTCTCCCCCGAGAGTTTAGAAATCAATAAACAATTTAAAACGGGGCTATGAAAACTCACCTAATATGACATAGCAACAATGACAATGATGGATATGATGAAATAATGCTCGGTCTCTAACCGCGACCTATTATGAATGATGTGATCCAATGTAAGCAATGATACAATGCAACACCTGCAAATACGTATGTTAAAGATACCACTTGTTAGTTTTGAAAATAACGTTTATCGAAGAAAAATACACTTTTGACGTCTCGTTAAGTTATAAGCTACTTTTCGTGTAAATATGTTGAAACGGTACTCCACGATCCTCGTTTGGTGTTCTATCGGCAAAATGTAGCGTTTTCACCGCAATTTAATATTTTCCTTAACTTGTGAAAATATGTTCGAAATGGCTTCGTGAAACTAGTCGCGAAATATTGCATGTTATGTGTTAGTGATCAAACTCGACGTTTTTGAAAACCTTGTAACAATGTATAAATGTCGTTTCATTTAACTTTTTATTGTACACGCCTTGATCAATTAGAAAATCGGCTATCAATGTTATGTCTCGCAAAAACACTAGTTTTTATACTTAAAACACTTTCTATTAGTAGGCTGTCAAAATGAATATGGTACGTCGGGCTTCAAACGTGAATAACTCGGCCGTCATAAGCTCGTTTTCTACGTTCTTTACATCCACGGCATCGTATAAACATGAACTAACATAATATCAGTAGCTCGGGTCTTCTAGATCACGTCTAATGCCTCGTTTTTTCCTTTGAATCTCGGCGACCAGCAACTAAATTTTCAGAAAATTTGTTTTCATCGTCTAACTTTGAAAAATCATATCTCCTTCGTTATAAGTCGGTTTTTAGTGATTCTTGCGGCCACGGTTTGGTTTTTGAAAGAACTTTCTGAATATGAAGGCCAAAATAGTTCAAAAGTTACTGAGTTTTCCACACTTTGCATTTTTGGACAGAACCTTATTTATACTTGTTAAAACTCATTTTCTTGGTTCTAAACTTGATCATACTAACTCAAATCAACTCCACAAGTTTGCAAATCCTACCATACACCTTCTTAGGGTGTCATGGGGTCCTAAACATCACCAACCTTGTTGGATTTCATGAGATCATTAGTGAAACTTATAGATCTAGTGTTTAAGATAGTTTATGTGCAAAAGTGGTATCTAAAACATAAGTAACTTGCATGAATAACTAATATAACTTAAAAATACATAAACATATGAACCAAATGAAAGTATAGATGATCAAAATGTGTTCTTGAAACTTACTTGAATATTTGATGAGTTTTGATAAGAAATGAGTAAGAAACTTGAGATTTAATCACAAAACCATAACTAGGAAGGTAAATGGAGCTTGATTATGACTTGAACTTCAAAAAGTGATGGATTATCTTGGGTGTTCTTGGTTTGGCCGAACCATGAAGTGGGAGGGTTTTGATCTTTTTTTAGCTAATGGGTTTATTAGTGTATGTGTTGATGTAGTGGAGATGGAAATTAAATCAAGGTAAATGCATTAATGAATTTTGGAGTGTTTAGCCTAAATGAGGGGTTGGGGGGGCGGCACATGTGGCTAAAATGGGATGGATTTGATGTTAATGCAAGACTTTGTCCCCTATTTAAATGAATATTGGTTGTTTAGTGAATACATTGAGTGTTATTGGGTACCGAGTTAACTAGAAATGAATCATGACGAGATGAAATGAAATACGACGAAGTTGTAAAAATTGTAAAATCATGTTCCTTGCAAGAATCGGGTGTTAGAATGATTATCGGATTGAAATTTTGTAAACCGACAGAGTTATAAGCGTCAAACGAAAAATATAGCGATTGGTTTAAAAACACCGGGTAAAGTAATAATATAATCTCTATATCATTATAATTAGTTTGAAAATGTGTTAGGATCATTGTCGGGAGTATTGGGTATAATGTTAGTAGAAATGACTGATTGGTAACGTTAATTAAATAATTAAGCATACGTTAATGAAAATCACACAAACCCATGCATGAACTGATATGATAATGATGTTACTGATGATATGCAGACTACTCTAGTCTGTATGATGTGCCTTTACTGATGATGCATGAATACGCAGCTAAACCTAACTGGTTATGCTCATTTGAATACCCGTAAACCAAATTTGGGACATGATGAATGATGCCCATGAATAGTGATTTCCCTCCGGGAATGAATAGTGTCACATGAATAGTAAAATTTTTGACGACTTCTCAAAGTCTCAAACTGACTTCGAAATGATGAATAGTGAAATGATGAATAGTGATTGGTAAATAGTGATTGATGAATAGTAACTCATGAATAGTAAATTGTCAGGGTTTGAAAAATGACATGAAATTACGAGTTGTGACACTTATTTGGAGAAAATAGAGGAAGGGGATGGACGGAAGTTTTATGAGATTGTGGACTTCTTGAACGCGTCTCATATTAGATATGCTTTAACTGTTTCCCATACTCTTATTGTCTCTCATATCACACAGTTTTGGCAAACTGCCATTGTCAAAATTAGTGAAGAGGAAGACATAGAAATTCGCTCCAAAGTGGATGGAATATCTTTTGTTGTTACCAAATCTACACTTAGGAGACATCTTAAGTTGCAAGATTCAGATGGTATCAACAATATGCTAAACACTAAAATTTGGCAAGAAATTGCCAGAATGGGGTATGATGCATCCAATCAAAAACTCACTTTTCAAAAGGGATGTTTCTCCCCACAATGGAGATTTCTAATACATACTCTCTTACATTGTTTAAGTCCCAAAAGTACATCATGGGAGTAATTCAGTAGCAATATTGCTATTGCCCTCATATGTCTGTAAACAAACAAGGTTTTCAATTTTTCAAAATTTATATTTGAGAGTATGGTTGCAAATGTGAAAAGTAAAACAAAATTTCTTATGTATCCAAGATTTGTTCAAAGCGTTTTGAATAAGAAAAAGAATTTGCTTAGGCAACATAAAGACATTTTTCCTTCTCCTAGCCTACAATCAAAAGTTTTTCAAAATATGGCTATGGCTAGTAGATTGTTTAATGAGGTAGAAATACCTCTATTTCTAGAGATGATTCAAGTTGATCAGGTTGAAGGGTCAGTAAACCCAACTGATCCCCAACCAACACCCATTCCAGTTCCAGAAATAACCCAACCACCCCCAATTATCACAACCTATAGGAGAAGGTCTACACCTAGTCTAACTAGAGTGGAAACTGGACCCTTGCCCAATGACTCACCTCTCTTAGCAGGTAACACAGCTAGAAGTGATGAGGGCAGAACTAAAATTGATGAATTGACGAATCTTTGTACCAAGTTATCTTCACAAGTAAAATCTCTGGAGGATGAACTGAAAAACCACAAGAACAACTTTGCCAAGGTGTATACCAAATTGACTCTCAGGGTAAAAAAGTTGGAAGATCAGCTAAAGATGAAAAGATCTAGAGTGGTGATAGATGATGATTCTTCATTAGTGATTCAGTGATTCAGATGATGATGGTGGTGATTCTCCCAAACAGGGGAGGAAATCTGGGAAAGAACAAGGGGATAAGAGATCTGGAACTCAGGGGAGGCATGAAGAAGGTACTAGTGGATTGTATGAGGAAGGTACTGCTAGTGGAAATGGTGATATAGATATGGGTGAACAAGATCAAAATCAAGAAACTACTGAGACAAAACAACAAGTAGTACAAACTGCCGAGACAGAACAAGAAGCAGTACAAACTGCTGAGGATACAAACTATTGAGACAGAACAAGAAGCAGTACAAACTGCTGAGGATAAGGGTAAAGAAATTCTTATTGAAGAAAGTGAGCCACAGAAGAAAAAGGTCAAGTCAAGAACTCAGATGCTGATTGACTATGATTTAGAAGTAGCAAAGAAACTTCAAATGGATGAAGAAGCAAATGAACAGATGCAAATAGATCTGGATGCAGAGTTAGCAAAGAAAACGTTTGAAGCAGAAGTGATTAATTTTATAGAAGAAAGAAGGTTAGAAAAGATAGCTTCAGATGAGCAGATTACTCAAGAAACCTTTGATGAACAACTTCAATACTTATTAGACTCGGATCCAAATGTGAGAGCACAAGGAGTGCAACTTCTTAAAGATGAGAGTTTGAGCTTAGAAGAAAAGTCAGCAAAGCTTACTGAATTCATTTTGAAGAAGAATAAAGAAGTTGCTTGGAGCAATCTTATGCAGAGGATAAGAGAAAGACAAAGTAGAGGTTACAAAAAGAAGATGCCTACATATAAAGAACAGATCAGCTTCATGAAGAGTTATTTGAAAAATCAAGCAATGTGGAAGCAGAGTTACTTTAAAGGAAGATCTGATGCTGAAATTGAACAAGCTTACTATGAGGCTTATGCAAGAATCAACAAACCAAGTGTAACTGATTTTGTGATTGATACTGAACATGGAAAAAAGAGAAAATAAAAGCAGAAGTTTTGGAGTCTGACACATCAAAGAAACTAAAGACTGTTACTGAAGGGTTAACTGATGAACAACTGAGAAATATGATTATGGTAGTTCCTGAATCCACAAACATCAAACCTCTACAAGCAAAACATCCTATTATTGATTGGGAAGTATTTACTGAAGGAAGAATGAAAGGATGGAAAGTTATCAGAGTTGGTGGAATAACTGAGGAGTATAAGCTTTTTGAAGATATGCTCAGAGGATTTGATAGGGAAGATCTCAATCAGTTGTGGAATTTAGTACAACAAAGATTCAAAGTTGCAGATCCACTTGAAGATAAAGATAAAGAGCTATGGGTACAGTTAAAGAGGATTTATGATCTAAATGGTGGTGTACATAGAATTTCTACCAAGGATGGGATAGAAATATATATGTTGGTTGAAAAAGACTATCCACTCAAAACAGCAACTTTATTGACTCTAGTATGTTCAAAATTGGAGATTGAAGTTGAATCAGAAATGGCAGATGTGTTAGTCAGAAGGATTTTTGATCTTGCAGAACAGAGAAAAGCTCTGACTAAGAGATTGACATGGTAAATGTTTGGAAGAATCCCCACATCATGGAGATGAAGTTTAATTCGGAAGAAACTTAGTGATTTGGAAAGAAATCATAAGTTTAGGGGAGGATTGTTAGGAATTAAACCTAACAGTTAGTACTGGTGGTTATAAGTTAGTACTGATGAAGAATTATTGAAGACAACACTGACAGTACTAAGTCAGTTAGTACTGCTCACACAAGAAGTTAGTACTGCTTATAGTTTTGTAAACGTGTAATAGATAATTATAGAAAGGATTTTGTAGATATCCTTATTGATATAGATTATAGTTATCTTGTACAGGAATCCTTGGTCTATAAAAGGATATCCTAGGTTAAGGTTTAGATATATGAGTTAATGAGTTTTTTGTGAAGATTCAAGGTTGTAAACCCTAGTACTAGCAAGAGTACTCGTATTATTGATATAATAATATTGAATCATTTAGGTTAAACAATTGTCTCTTGTTCATATACATAAACACTGTTCCATTCATTGATCATACATACAAATAATCTTCTAAGTGTTAACTAGTAAATTCCGCATGCTAGTTAATATTACTCAAAGTATCTATCAAACACAAGGTGTGTGTTCAGATCCGGTCAGTAACAAAACAGGTTATGGGTTATGGGTTATGATCCATGGATAGATGATGTCATGCCTGATGTCAAAGACATCTTGGGTCATGGGTCATGGACTTTGGGTTATGGGTTATTGAATTTGGGTCATGGGTCATGGGTTTTACCCATTATGGATGTCATGCATGATGTCATGCAATGGGTCATGGGTTATGGGTTAAGCTCCATGGTTTATGGTTTATGGACTTGGTTTTGGGCCATGGATAGTCCAAGTGTTTACTAGCATTTTCTTAACATGTATTTTATAAAAATGCAAGTAACAAATGTTACTAAAATGTTTTTATAAAATAGTTTTGGTTTCATGTAAACTATTTAACTAAACATGTTTAATATATATATTTGTTTAGTGAAATGAGTTAGTAAACTTTTGGCTCAAAGCGTTTACGTATTTTATCTATTTCGTTAAAATGATTTTACGTTTGTTATTGAAAAAACATTAGAAGATCGTAAAATATAAATAAACGTTTTGAAGGTTTATTTGTATTAACAAGGTTGTTTAAAAAGGTTTAAAATTTCAAGATATATTTTATTCATGAGCAACGATGACATGTGGGATGATATGGTTGATGTTGACGGTAAAGTGCATTGTAAACATATTTGCACAAGCTACATTGATGAAGAAGCTTGGGAAGTCGATTCAGACGCGTATAGTGTGAGATCTGTTCCTGATGACGATGATTTAACCAGCTTTATTAATGATGGCTCCACTGATTATGAAACCACTGAGGATGATGATAGTGAGGATGAATTATGATGAAGCATAACAAGATTTCCCAAAACTTATATATTTTTTTTTTGATATTTTTATTTAATATGTTTAAGTCTATTATTATTCAATAAGTACTACTATTTTATTACCAATATTTGTTAGGATTTATATGATTGATAACTGATGAATTTTATTCCATTCAGAACCTTTAGTATGGTATATTTTTAATGAATGTTTTGGTGGTTTAAGTTTAGATATTCTTTTCGTCTGCAAATATATTTATACTACATGTATGATAAGTTTAAACATAATTAGAATTGCAACTTATGAAATCTACGCATCTTTAAAAATGTCAAGTGTTGAATTTATTAATTTAAATCTTTAACAGATATGTTAACAAACAAAACACACATACATAATAAAGATGATTATATTTAAATAGCATATGAGCTTTAATATTTGCATTTAAACAAATGCATCGTAAAAAGAGTGTTGAAAACATTGTGACTTTTCAATGTCATATAAACAGATAGATTGTATATAGAATTTGGGAACCATGGATACTATCCAGTGTCTATAAATACAAAAGCATAACAAACAACTTCTTTTATCTCCTCATTCTATATTTTATTTTTGTTTGAAACTTCAATGTCTTCATCATCTTCAAATCCTGATTCAAAGAAAAATGAACTTCAATGTCTTCATCATCTTCAAATCCTGAACTTCATAACAACCGTATCAAGAAACTCGAAGAAAAGAACAAGGAAGATCAAGAGATCATATTGGAGCATCAGAAGAAAATCGATGTTCAAAATACAGAAATAGAAGAAACGCAACAGAAAATTGTTGGTGTTTACAAAAGTATTCAAGATAGTTTATTTATTTCTAAATGTTTCATTTATTTTAAGATTCGGCATGTTATTTCAATGATTGAAAATTTTAAGTTTGTTATATGAATGGTTACCAGAATTATTCCTCAAGAATTAAAACCGTCCACTTATATTGTTATTAATCTTTGTTCATGTTACACGAATTTAGTTGTAACACCCCCATCCGAGAACGGGTCAAATGTCACATTTATGGCGTCAAATAGAACATACGCAAGCGGAAGAATTTAATAATACAATGGTTACAAAAGTATTCCAAGGGATAATAATAATGTAATCAATCTGAACATAATAACTTCCAAAACTAAGATACAAACTAAGTCAAAATGAAAACTCTAAGTCCAACTCTAATCCATGGGGAGCTATTAACAGTGCAGTCTACTAAGAGCTCCTAAGCACTCTTCACTAAAAACCCAGCTCCCTTCTTAAAACCTGCCACAAGAAAAGAAGATGCAGCTGAGCTTAAAAATCCCAGTGAACAGATACATATAATGAAAGGTAATAAGCAAACGAATGAACGAAACGAAACTAAGGAAACCTGCTGAACAATATACCATAAGTCATGAGAAAATAAATGAATGAATAAGGAATCAGAAATAACAAAGGAATGCCCACGAGCCCTAAACAGATATGTCTAGACATGATACATGAATATACCAAAAACAGATAAACATAATCATAATCATAATTATAGCAAAGTCATAGCACAGTGTACATGGAGTAGCTAGCTCACAATGTACCAGAAGTGAAATGGGGTGTATGGCATACACACAATCCATTCACTTAATAACTGAACTGAACAAAGTACCTAGGATGCATCCATACGCTTCCTGCAAAACATATATACATATACAAGTTCGAGACTATGCATACGTACGTTAATATAATAATAATAAGTATGGCGGCCATGGTTGCTATATAGCATAAATGGGAACGTTGTGGACTAATCACACCTCCACGGAACAGTGTCATGCCATAGGTGCCTCTATGACATGGTCATGGTACCTCCATGACTAGTTTAAAACAAATAGCTCGGGAAATAGAATGAAACAGATGATACAAATAAAGCATAAAGGACAATTATCAATTATCCAACAAAGATAATGCCAATTGAATGAATCATATCAACAGAATAGCAAATGCATAATAATCAAATGTGGATCATAAATCAGAATAGCAAAACGGTAAATGAAATAGAGTACAAATCATGAGAAATCTTTAAGGAACAGATAGAGTACAAATAGGTTAAGTAATTGTGAAAATCATTTAAACACTGTTTTCATAAACGTATTCTTTTAAAAGCAGTTTTCATAAAAGTCATTAAACCTTCATATAAAAGTGGTATCGCATCGGTTTCATAGCAATCATTTTAAAATACTTTTTTCTCAAAACATTATCATGATATATTTAAGAAAGGTTTTCACATGAAGTTTTAATATCAATTGAATTTACGAAGTATCAAAGGATTCGAATACTGAAGTCACAAGAGATAATGAATGAATCATATCAGATCAAACAACCAAACGAATATCAAATGGATCATAAATCAGAATATCAAATATCAAGGAATCAAGTCATTAGATACCCTTAATGAGAAAGGGCGGAAAATCTGTACCTTAGCAAATGAAATAAAAGCAAATGGAAAAGTGATCACAAGGGAAAACAACGTCACGTCTTCTTCAACAAATCTACATGAATTAGGGTTCATATAATACTTATTAGCTCATTAAATGTCATAACGGATTTATTGCTTATTATTAATCACGTTCTCAACCTAGGGTTTACAGATTATGTCAGATTCATAATTATTCCAAGTTCTTAGGGTTAATAATGATAATTAATTAGTCATAGGTTTTATACGAGTTTCAAATCCTTAGTTAACTTAATTAGGGTTTATATGTGCCAAAACAGATTTTTAGGTTTAGAATACAAATCTGACTCAGTTTCTTATGAATTTATAGACCTATCAAATGAGCTCCTCAAGTTCTACCCATTTTATCTGATACTTCCACATGAGTTAAGAACCTTCCAAAATTTTTCCATATTTTATTACTAAGTGAAAGTACTATTTCAAAAATTATTTTCCCAAAGTTGTCCAGAAAGTGCACTGCAGGTATACTCCAAAAGTTTGTATTTAATTAACCTATTTTAACCTTTCAGAATAATCCATAAAAATTCCAGTAAGTCATATACGTCTTAAAAATTCTCCCTGTCAAATGAGAGCTCTTAATTCCTTATGGTTTTAAAACTAAAATTCAAAAACACCAACTGATTTTCAGACATCCAAAATACAGTTTTGACACTTAACCTTGTAAAAATCTAAAGGCCATCTTCTCGACCTCCAATGGCTATAAAACTTGATATTCAGATAATAAACTTCATGAACTTATGTTTAGATCCAAAAATTACACAAAAATATGTTGGCATCATTAGTTTAGACCCCGTTCACTCCGACCCAATTTCTGGACAGCTTGTTCACATAGAATCACACACAACAAAGACCTAATTCACGTTAATAAATGTGTACGCCTCTCATTAATTCCTTTAGGGTTTATACCAGATTTTTAGGTCGTGTCTTAATGAGCATTAATTGATTTTTCTAGGGCTCGTATTCAGATCTGATTCGAAAGGCACAAACAGAAATAAAAGTCGACATACAAGTTATATAGTCTCTTGATTTTATGTGGCTTAAGTATTGTTATACATATTACAGATTTATCGAGACCAAGAGTACAACAAAGCATGATTAGAATGGTTCATTCACATGTTATTACTTCTGATTATAGAAGACATAAAGGTGTCGAATGGATGGAGAAGCAAAGAGATCAATAGTTACCTTCAAGGCATCTTTAACGAGACCAAAGGGAGACAAAAATAAGACCCACGAATCAATACACAAACACACCAAGAACTACACAATCAAAGCAACTTCAAACCTTTCTTCTTCCTTGCTTCAGGAGGGCTGAACAAAATGATTATGGTGGCTGCTAGGGTTCGGTATAGGGGAGGGAAAAAGAAGCCGTATATGTGAATGAGATAAAAGAGGGAGAATCGTATATATTATGTTGGGAAGTGCCGTGTGTTTTTCTTCAATTTAGGAACCATATGATCTTTTATTCTAAAAAAATATTTGGTCTTATCTTGTGTTAAATAAAAACGTGTGAAGGGGAGGGAGGCATCAAAATTTCGATTCAAAAGTACACATAGAAAACGTGTGGGCTGCCTAGCAAAAGAGGTGCACCAATTTTATTATAGACTTAGGTTATGTAGGATTTTATTTTAAGTACATAATTTATAACATATAGTTTAAGTGTAATATAAATTTATGGGTAAAACATATAATTTAAACGTCAAAGTCTTATTATTAAACTTTGGTTAAAATTAAAAATGGTGCAAAAATTTTGGGTTTTACATTAGTAGTTTTCAATGCTAATAATATGAAAGACAGACAAAAACAACTACAATAATCCTATTTACCAAAACGTACATACAAGAATGAATATTGGATAAATTAATTATCAAACACATTATACATACAAACACATGTAATCTTCGGTATAAATATGTTCAATGAAACATGTTAGGATTAAGAAAAAGGATCGGTCATCCCGTGTATTTTCATGCTTAGCGTAGCTCTTAGTTTTGTTAGTATTAGTTTAGTTATTAGTTTATTTATCGTAGTATTAGTGGAGTTGGGTCGGGTCTTTACCCACTGTTAGCTTACTCCACAGCTCACACGAGGCATTTAGGCTAGTAGTATAAATACCCCTTCCCATGTGTGGGAAGGGTTGGACCTTTCACTTCATCCTAATCTAATCCTTCACTTTCTCTCTCAAGGTTCCACTCTCTCTCTCTAATTCTTTCACTAGAATCGAACCACAAAACACAAGAACCATACGTACTTGATTTTATAGTATCTTACATAACATATCACATTTTAATTCTACTTTGGATGTGTTATGTCCATATTCCTATAAAAGAGGATTAAATTCTGTTAAATAGCCAAGAGAAACAAAAAAAATGAGATAACCACTCACTATACAATATCTATTTACTTAAAATCAAGAAGATAACAAAAGAATGTTGATCAAAATAAAAAGAAAGTGCACATAACAACTTTTTAAATTATTCTACATAATAAATAAAAGGTAATGATCATAATTATTCTGAATTTAGATATGATTTACTTCTAAACATAACATTTTATTCAAAGAAATTTTAACCTAACAAAATATATACGCATGAAAAAATTCCACCATTACTACAGTATGTTCTGAAAACCTGTGACAGATCAATCAAGAAGAGGAAGGAGTATCTTAATTGTAACATGGAAACAAATAACACATACTTGACATTACGCCATAGAGGAAGACGACGAAAAACTCCTATACAAATAGGTACGATAGTATGCTTTCCAAATAATATTTGTTACGCACGTTGTTACTATAATGTAAAATTCAATAATTCACCTTTTGTGTGTTCAGAAAATCAAGACACAGGGAATGCAAACACCACAAGTATGGCCTATCAGAATACAACCAACACCAACGCACCCCTACATTCACAAATACTAGTATCTATAAGCAATATAGAACCTCTTCGACACATTGGTCGACCTTTTAAAAATCCAGGAAAAAAACAAACACCCGCGCCCATAGGTCGGCCTTGCATATACCCAAACCTAACATGTAATCCAATTAAACTAAAAGATATCCACTATTAGCGTTTAAGTATGCTTGTGCTTATGTCATGCTTTGTTCTATCGTGCTATGTTTTACTATGTCTCTGGGCTTGCTTTTATTTCGGTTACATTTCATAATATGTTACACTCCTCGTTCTCACAAACTATTCACACCGCCAACAGGTCTGAACACGTGGCTAGCCTTTCTAGGCAGCCCACGCATAGCTCTAAAGTAGAGCCCACTGAGCATTTAGAGTTGGAGCACGAGATCAGCAATGGTAGGACTGCCAGTATTCTATAGCTTACACCGACAATCGTCTAACCCCCGCCAGTACGCCGAGGTCTTAGACAGACTGCACGGAAGAGAGTTCCAACCCCTATGAGAGTATCATTGGTAACATTACAACAGGCGATATCTGTTGGGAATTAAAGGTTCTTCAGTTGATGCCGCTCTTATAAAGTTAAAACTGCTTAGGTATTTCAAAGGAAAATGCTCTAAGTGTTTAATGCTGCTGGTGAGAAAGTTAAGACTGCTTGTGGAGGTTAAGATTGCTAGTGTATATTATAACTGCTGAGAGCTTCAAGTGAAAATACACTAAGTAGTTAGTGCTGCTAGAATAAAACTTAGTGCTGCTAGTACTAAGTTACAACTCCTTTAGAGTTAATGTTGCCAGAGTAAAAATTAGTGCTGCTGGTTGATTATTACTACTGCTGAAGCGTTAGAATCGGTTACATATGTATAGAATGTTTTGAAAAGATATAGAAAAGATTTATCTTGTATAGAAAGTTATTGTAAGCCGAATAGGACTCCTTAGTCTATAAAAAGAGGTCCTAGGGCATTGAGATAGATACGTATCATTAGAAAGTCGATTAGCTTCAAGGTTGTAAACCCTAATACTAGGAGAGTATTCGTATTATTCACTTAATAATATTGAAACTTTGTTTGTTAAATTATGTTTACTGTTTCATGAAAAGAATTCTTCTTAATACTAGAGTTTAGATTCTTCGTAGACTTTAGTAAATTCAACACAATTTCTATATTGGTTGTGTTAGATTTATCTAGAATAGCTAAACCTTTACAAGCTAAGGGAATTCGATCAAGTACATAACTGGGATCAACAAGTGGTATCAGAGCTTGTGGTTCTAGAAGTTGTGATCAACTCAAGAAGAATCAGTTTAAACACATAAGATTCTGCTGAAAAAGATGGATCAAGACTCTGCACATATGGTTGCTGCATCAAAGGTTCCAATGCTCAAGGCTGGTGAGTATGACATTTGGAGAATGCGAATTGAGCAGTACATCCAGATGATTGATTTCCAACTCTGCGATGTCATTGAAGATGGAAACGAACCACTAAAGACAACCAAATCTTCATAAGGTGTCAATACAATACTTCCTCTTACAACTGCTGAGGAAAAAGCTCGAAGAAGATTGGAAGTTAAAGCAAGGAGTACTTTGATGATGGCCATTCCTAATGAACATCAGTTGAAGTTCCACTCCATTAAAGATGCCAAGTCTCTAATGGAAGCTATTGAAAAGAGGTTTGGAGGTAATGATGCTACAAAGAAGACAAAGAAGAATCTCTTAAAACAGAAGTATGAAAACTTCTCTGCTCAAGGTTCTGAGGTGC
>CP139506.1:174688031-174805531 GCA_021014915.2 Artemisia tridentata subsp. tridentata | reverse complement strand
ACATCCCATATCGACTGCCAAGTCAAACATAAACATCCTGATCTTTAGTAGGAATTAAGGGAAGGGATCATATGAATCAGTTTGGGTTAACTTTTAGAAAGAATGATTTAGAAGAGGTTTAAAAGTACATTTCCAGTTACCCATTTTACCTTTCTTTCCTTTTATGGTGTTTTATAATTTATCCGTATGAACCATTAGACTCATATGAACCAAATAGCCTAAAGAATCTCAGTTTTAGTCCTACAGATATAAAATCATTAAGAATGCTATTTGCATAAGAAAAAATAAAATCTCAATGACTTTTGAGCTTTTGACTTTTTCCTGTTGAGCTAATTTGTCGATTTATCACATATCAATATCGACCAGGCGGGTGTACCTGCAAACACTTATTTGGCCATTTATATCATTGCATTTTAGCACATATCATATTGTACATGGAAAGAAATCAACGAAACAGAAGTCCTCGAAGGATGCATCTAAAACAAGACCAGCAAACAATCTGAGTCTGAAGTGAAGAAAGTCACTGATGCAAAATTATGTGTGCAGAGGGTTCAACAAGATACATAACATGAAACTTATCATGTAGAAGTTGCAGAGGCCTAATCCAGTGTCATTATAGAAGACCCTTATAGCGTGTCTAATGATGTCATCCAAGTCTACGATTCAACCATTGGAAACCATCCCACACACAACCTGTGCCTGGCTTGAACCCAAAGTCATTACTACAATTCAACAGGAAGAGCGGTGGAGAGAACAAACACAGGCGCGGTTGCAAGTGGTGATGACCGTTGCTAATATTTGAACATCTCTAGGTTTCATGAAGGCATCCACCTCTTGGGCTGGTGTTGTTTGGAATTCACACTGGCTCAGTCTCAAGCAGTGTTGCTGATGCTTCCTTAAATTAGAAGAGCAAGAAGAGCATGTTGGTAGCAACAATGTAGATGGTGTGTCCACCAAGGGTGAAGGCAAGAAGAAGGGCATATGAGGAGGTGGGCGATATGTTTTTCTAAGATTTCTTGCTTTTTCAGGAACGGGCAGCTGGGGCGCTAGCCAATTTGGCGGCCGATGATAAGTGTAGCATTGAAGTTGCAAATGTTGTGTGGTATTAAAAATATAATCATATAATCTTGAAGAATGATTATATTTTTGGTTGTTGTTATTCAGCGGACTCAGATAATGAATCTAGAGCAAGTCTTCTAAGTTCTGGCTTACCAAAACCATATTACTGTCTATGACTAAAGGGGTGTTTGGATGTGCATTTTGGACATGATTATATGCAGTATTCAATAATCATAATCAAGTTATTGAGTGTTTTGACCATTTAGAGAGGTAACAGGTAAAATGACCAAAAAGGATATTTTGTGAAACTGATTATCAGAGAATATAACAGCAGAAGCCCGAACTTTGGCTCTCCTAAATTTTCTAAGAGGTTTACACAATCAAGACCACCAAAAGATTTTGTCTGCCCGATCACTAGCCATGTTCTCAGTGATCCAGTAACTCTAGAAACTGGTCAAACATATGAAAGGAAAGCCATTGAAGAATGGATGAAACGAGGAAACACAACATATCCAATCACAAGACAACTTCTTTCTGCTAATTCATTACCAAAGACAAATTATGTATTAAAGAGACTTATCTCATCATGGAAGGAACAACATGCAGATCAAGCGCAAGATTTGTCATAATGTGTGGCTTGAAATTATTTTGTGGTTGTTGACCAAATTGAGTGAAATTGATGCTTCAAGTGTTTGTACATTAGAGTAAAAGCTTTATTCACGAATTAAAAAGTCTTTTACACGTTGCTCTTTATTTTTGGTCTATAGGCTTCTAAATGAGAAAGAAAAATGTCTTCAAGAGGCCCTTCAACGTGTTCAAATTCTCGAGAAAGAGATTGTTTCCAAGGATTCAGAGGTACTATTTTTTTCTTTTCCCAATTTGTGGTTTATCTTGGATGTTGATTAAACTAATATATGCTTTACCTATAACTGACATCGCTGGATATCGAGTATTCTATTGTGAAATTTTAACAAAGTAACTGTAACCAAACAAATATACCAAAGTTCAAATATACCAAAGATCATTTATGTCCATCTTGTGAGCAAGGCAAAAGCAAAAGAGTTACTTATAAACCTAAAACTGTTCCCAGTTCGGTCGATAAGTTACACCTGTTGCATATGGACTTATGTGGCCCAATGAGAGTTGAAAGTATCAATGGGAAGAAGTATATTCTTGTTATTGTCGATGACTATTCAAGATATACATGGGTAAAGTTTTTGTGATCAAAAGACGAAGCACCAGGCTTCATCATCACCTTTTTGAAGCGAATTCAAGTCCTACTTCAAGCTCCAGTTAGGATCATAAGAACAGACAATGGCACAGAATTCACAAATCAAGAGTTAAGAACATATGTTGAAGATACTGGAATCACTCACCAGACATCAGTTGTTAGAACTCCACAACAGAATGGGGTAGTTGAAAGAAGAAATCGAACTCTTGTGGAAGCTGCTCGCACTATGCTGATTTATTCTAGTGCACCACTTTTCTTATGGGCTGATGCTGTTGCCACTGCATGTTTTACTCAGAACTGATCCCTTATCCATCCAAGATTCAATAAAACCCCATATGAGCTAGTGAACAACAGAAAACCCGACATCTCTTACCTTCATGTATTTGGCGCTTTGTGCTATCCTATGAACGACAGAGAAGATCTGGGAAAACTGAAAGCTAAGGGTGATATCGGAATCTTCATTGGTTATTCAGACAACTCGAGGGAATTCAGGGTGTATAATCGTAGAACTAAAAGAATTATGGAGACGTTGAATGTGAAGTTTGACGAGATTTCACAGATGGCTTCTGAGAGACTTGCTCTAGAACCCGCGCTTAACCCGATGGCTTCTAATCATACCAGATTAGGACCCGCACCAAATAGTCAAACTTCTGGACATATTAGTTCAGGACTCATACCCCAAGGAGCTCAGTCAACTAATATTGACAAACCAACAAATCAAGAACTGGACACTTTCTTCGAGTATATGTATGATGAGTACTATAGGGGAGCTTTGACAAATGCATCACAACAACGTTCTGCTGCACCCGCTCAAAATCATCAACACCACCACCACCACCGCAAGATGCATCTACAACATTCGAAGCTGACGCACCAACTCCCTCAACGTCATCAACATCTACTCCAGCAACTCGAGTCATTGAGATTGTGTTACCAGGAGTTGATGAGCAAAACCAAACCACACCAATTCAAGAAGAACAACCACAAAACGATGTTGTGTTAGAAGAAGAACCATTTGAAAACCCATTTGCAACGGAATCTGCTGAATCTTTTTCTAGGTTACATGAACCATCTAACACGCATTCGTCAAATCCAAGGTATCCTTCTACGTTACAGTGGACTAAAGATCATCCAATAAAACAAGTAATTGGTGAACCCTCACGGCCAGTTCAGACGAGGAAACAGCTCGCCACCGATTTCGATATGTGCATCTATGTCTGCTCAGTCAGTCTAAAAGAGCCAAAGAACATTCGGGAGGCGATGGCAGATAATGCTTGGATTGAAGCGATGCAGGAAGAACTTCTCCAATATCAATTATATGACACTTGGGATTTAGTGCCGAGACCAATCGACAAGCTCGTCATTGATCTTAAGTGGTTATGGAAAAACAAAAAGGATGAAGAGATGACTGTCATTCGTAACAAAGCTCGTCTAGTAGCCAAGGGATTCAGACAGGAAGAGGGAATAGATTTTGATGAGTCATTCACGCCAGTATCAAGACTTGAGGCGATCAGGATTTTCTTAGCATATCCAGCTCACAAAAACATCACGGTCTATCAGATGGATATCAAGACAGCATTCTTGAATGGAACTCTGAAAGAAGAGGTGTACGTGAGTCAGCCAGACAAATTTGTTGCCAAAGATCATCCTGACTACGTCTACAAGCTAAAGAAAGCTATATATGGTTTGAAACAAGCCCCAAGGGAGTGGTATGATGAATTATCATCTTTCCTACTTCTTAATAATTTCACCAAAGGAACAATTGACCCGACCTTGTTTACCAAAAAATTCAAAGATGACATTTTGATTGTTCAGATTTACGTGGATGACATAATCTTTGGGTCCACTAATCCGAAACATTCAAAACATTTTGCAAATCTCATGAAAAGTAAATTTGAAATGTCAATGATGGGGGAATTAAAATTCTTCCTTGGACTTCAAATCCATCAATCCCATCATGGCATTTTCATTAATCAGGCTAAATATACAATTGAGATTTTAAAGAAACATGGAATGGATAATTGTGACTCTGTTGGTACACCAATGGTCACTTCACCCAAAATAGGCTCTGACTTATATGGGAAACCCATCGATCCGAAGAAATATCAGAGCATGATTGGGTCTCTTATGTACTTAACTGCTAGTCGACCCGATATACATTTTGCTGTCTGTTTATTAGCACGATTTCAGGCAAGGTCTACTGAACTTCACCTCCAAGAGGTTAAACGGATCTTTTCGTACCTATGAAGAACCATTAACATGGGACTTTGGTATCCGAAGCATTCGGAATTTACACTAACAGCCTTTTCAGATGTCGACCTTGCTGGTTGCCAAGTTACCGCAAAAAGTACATCAGGTGGAGCACAATTTTTGGGAGAAAAGCTAGTAGGCTGGTCATCAAGGAAACACGACTGTACGGAATTATCAACTGCAGATGCAGAGTATGTGTCTCTATCTGCGTGTTGTGCCCAAGTTCTATGGATGCGGACACAACTCAGATTATGGCTTCACTTTCGACCGCACACCTATGTATTGTGACTCGAAAAGTGCCATAGCCATCTCGTGCAATCCAGTTCAACACTCCAAGACAAAGCATATTAGAGTCCGCTATCACTTCATAAAGGAACACGTAGAAGAGGGCACTGTGGAACTATTTTTCGTGAAGAGTGAATACCAACTCGTCGACCTATTCACTAAAGCTCTTCCAAAGGAAAGATTCGACAACTTGGTTCGATGAATTGGCATGCGGAGCCTAACTCCCGAAGAGTTAGAAAGTATTCTCGAAACTTCTTGAAACTATTCCGCTGTAGATAAATATAGATAGATAGATAGTTAAAAAAAATGATGTATATTCTTTTTCCGATATGTCTCTTGTATAATCAATATTCTGTACGTGTCTAGAAATATCATTCAACAATGATACGGATGTGTACATATGCTTGAGCGAGAACATATCGTCTTTCTAAATTTCTTCATATTGGCTTTGGAACAACTCAGTTTCGGACCCGAGCCTCAATGATGGCTTTCGTATATTTCAGTACGAAACCCGTGCTACAATGATGACTTCTTATTATTTCAGATCAGGACTCGCAATGTTAATGGCAAATTAAAAAATTCTTGAGCACATGATCAAGATTTTTCAAAAGATTTCTCCAAATTCTGTGCTCAAGATTTTTCAAAAAGAAAACTCCCTCTATACCCTTAAATTGATTTTAAACTCATATGTTTGAAAAAATAAGCTGTATTTAAGGGGGAGTATAAAAAGAAAAACAAAATGATCCGCCGTGGTCCTAGGGTTGTTCCCGTCATCCAGCCGGGACAGCAGATACCTATTGGTCGAGTTTACCGACTATATCCAGATGGACCGCGCATGAAGCGCACTACTGCTAAGCGGGTTCATCGTCTTACTATCAGATCACCAGCTGCTTTTGTACCATTACCACCACCATCATCACTTACCCTTACCACCAGTGTTCATTCCAGAGCACTTACTCCATCCCTTCCTTGCACACGCCGAGTGGCAGCACGGAAGAGAGTAGCATTCCGTACACCATTACCATCATCCTCACCATTATCACCCTTACCATCTTTATCATCATTATCCCCATCCTTACCATCTCTTCCAGATTGTGCTCTAGATGATGCACCATCAGTACCACTTCATCCTAGAGACCCTACTCCTATGCCCGATTTACTGCTCAAGAAGCGGGCACGGCTTGACATCCCATCAGCAGCCAATACAGAGACTACAGAGACATCAGAGACTGCACTGCCTCGCAGGTTTGAGATTGGCGAGAGTTCTAGAGTAGCATCAGCCAGACAGTCTACTACTTCTGCATTGGAGGCACGAGTGGATCATCATCAGGGTCGGATTAAGAGAGCATTGGGTCAGCTAGCAGAGATACCAGTGAGCCGAGTTGAGGCTATAGAGGAGGAGATTGAGGGACTAGTTTTGGGCAGAGTTTCTACCGATGTTTCATATCAGGGCTTAGAGGCCAGGCAGCAGGAGAGTTCTGAGCGCATCACCCAGTTGAGACAGAAGATACCGAAGTTATTTGACAGGGCATAGATGTCTCAGCAGGAGCATCACCGTCAGGCTGGAGAGTTAGCTCCAGTTCATGCTAGGATTTCTACTTCAGAGAGCAGGGAGGCCGATACTCAGCTTCGAGTTCAGCATTTAGAGGAGATTGTGGTTGCTATGTCTTGAGAGATCCGAGAGCTTAGGCGTGGATCAGGTGGAGCACCAGGAGGTGCCTAGTGTTAGACTCTTATCATGTAGCTGTACTATTATTATCCTAGTCCCGGGGGTGGAACATAGTTAAAGAACTTGTTGACTTTTGATTGTTGTACAAACAAATGTATCAAGTGTGACTCTACTCTGCAGGAATAGTTGTGCTATTTATGATATCAATCCACGTAGGCCAAAATTTTCATGTATTATATTCATGTGCGTTGTGATTATATTTATGATATTTCGTGGTTGTTTCTCGTTGGGATTTCATTGTATCTATACATGTTGGGGTTGTATCTATACATGCTGTGGTTATATGTACATGTTGTGGTTGTATATATTGTACATGATGATCGTTTCTATTGTGAGTTCTCATTGTTGCTATCTTTTGTGATTATGAAGAGTCATGACGCCAAAAAGAGCTACTACATCTATGACACCCGCTGATATCAGGAAGCTTGTTGCCGACAGTATTGAGGCAGCGCTAGTAGCCGAAAGAGCAGCTGTAGCCGCTGCTGCTGAAGCCGCTTCTAGAGCAGAGACAGCAGAAGCTGCAGGACAAGCAGCAAATGGTACTAATGGCCGTAAATGTACTTACAAAGATTTCAAGTGTGGTGATCCTGTAAAATTTAAGGGCACGGAAGGAGCCACTGCCATGATCCGATGGTTTGAAAAGATAGAATCAGTATTCCTTTTATGCAACTGTCCAGAGGACAACAAGGTAAAGTTTGCAACTAGCACACTCATTGACGAAGCAATGTCGTGGTGCAATTCTTATTCCCAGACCATTGGTATGGAAAATGCTCACAAACTCTCATGGGATGAATTCAAGAAGTTATTGTCTAAGAAGTTTTGTCCACGCACTGAGGTGAAAAAGTTGGAAATAGAGTTTTATGAGTTAGTAACTAAGGGTAATGAGATTGAAGCATACATCAGAAGATTTCAGGAGTTGGCTGCATTGTGTCCAACTATGGTTCCAGACAACGAAAAGCTGTTAGAAAATTTCATTGGAGGGTTACCATCCAACATCCAGGGGGATGTAATTTCTTTTGACCCACAAACACTGGACGAGGCTATCCGCATATCTCAGAAGCTTATGGCTCAGGTAGTGAGGAAAGGAACCATTGTCATCAACAACAATAACCACAACAGCAACAACAACTCCAGCAGCTACCTAAACAACAACAGTTATAACAACAACTAGAATAACACCAACCATACAAACAACAACAACAACAACAACAAGAGAAGGTGGGATAACAACCAAGGTGGCAATGCTACCCAACAACCACCAAAGAGACAAGAAGTTGCTAAGGCCTATGCTGCAGGCCCAACCGAAAAGAAAGGTTACAAAGGTACCCTACCTAAGTGCGACAAGTGTAAAAGCCATCATAACCCCGGGCATTGCCTTAATCCTTGTGGTAACTGTAAGAAGACTGGCCATGCGACTAGAGAATGCAAGTTTCCAATCATTTCCGGAAATCAAGAACCTCCAGTGACAGGTTTTGGCTGTGGAGAGATAGGACACTATAGGAATGAATGTCCAAACCAATGAAACCAAGGAAATGGGAACCAAGGTAGAGTAGCTCATGGAAGGGTTTATATCATCGGAGAAGGGGATTGCCAGCACATCAACAATGTTGAAGACGACAACAATGTTTAAGAACAAGGAACTACTGTTGTAATAATAAATCGTAGGGGGAGCCCTTTTGTGTTTTATTCCTTTAAGTAGCCTATCTTAAGTACTTTCTTGTAACCTCGTTGTATTATGTACTTTTCTATCTAGGGAAATCTCTATCTTTTATCATCTCCACAATAATTACAACCTTCGTTTATTTCATTTCCTATTCCACTTGCCCATTTTTCAATCATTTCGCAACAACATACCTCTGTCCTAGTAGGGATTGGGCAAATTTCATCCTGACAATAGGCTACTACCATTCCGTAGGAATAACCACACACGTCCTATAACCCATTCAACAGATTTTATTACAAGATATCTTACTACCACTTCATTAAACCATTTCGAATAAATTTACTCAAAGTTATCTTACTACCATCTCAGGAAATTATTTCGCAAGATTTTAAAAACATGTTATATTACCATCATCTCATAAATTGATTACTAGCACTCCACCAACTATTTACTCCCTTACGAACCGATTTTCTTGTTAAAGACGAAATTTAAACTACCACTTTACCAAACTACACGTTGAACACCATCTAAAACTTTTGACAAAAGTAATGCTACTTTGACTAAACCGAGCATCGCATCATTAGTCCTCAATTATACATAGCCTGATCACCTATGTATAATTCAAGAAGGATTATGCCATGATGAGGACAATCATCTTTTCAAAAATTCTTAATAACAATTGATGAAGCGAAAAGTGTACCGCTTTTAAGGGTCATTTAAGCCCTAAATCGTATTTATTTGATCAAATATTGCCCTAAATCGTTCCTTTTGTCATTTTAGGTACTTTTGAGAAGAAATCTGGAAAAGGAAGCATTTTGGACGTTTTTGGAGCATTAAAGTGAAGAAAACGACAAAGTCTCAAAATCGGCTAAAAGTTACCTTTGACGGCGTCAGGATCCTCTCCAGACGGCGTCACGGCTTGGCAATAAAATGGTGGATGTGAAAATTACTCATGATAAGCCAGTGAAATTTGCATGAAATTCTGACGGCGTCACGCTTTAATATGATCAAGGTCGTCAAGGCTTAATTTAAAGAGGGACGGCGTCACCCCTAAATCTGACGGCGTCAACCCCTGATAAGCCAGAACGGATTTTGGAGAGCTAAAGAGGGACGGCGTCAAGAAGGTCATCCGGGAACCCTAAAAGCGGCGAGGTGACGGCGTCACACTCCATAACGTGACGCCGTCAGATCTGAAAGTCTATATATAGTTTTGCAATTTTTTGTCATTAGTGTGGAACTTATTGTGGAACTTATTGGGGAACTTTGTGTGTGAAAACCCTAGGACGAATTTGGCAGCTTTTTCAAGGCTTTTTGCCTTGAGATCTTCCATGTTGCATTGAAGATAAGTTATCAATTAATCATTCAATATGTCTATGTGTTGTTTGATTCTATCTTGTTCTTGTTTTTTGTTTAACATGCTAGGCTAGATTTATCTTGTGTTTGCTTAGATCTAATGAAACCTAGCTATTGATTATTGGTTATTAGTGTGTTGTTAGTTGTATTGGATGATTGTTTATTTATGTTAGGCTTAAGAAAACTGGCTAACTTCCTATTCGGTAACTTGCCTGAACGTCTTAAGAAACATGAACCAATGCGTACTAAAGGTTTTTATGGTTGTATTTAATGCACAAGCGAATTCTAGTGATCCCATGTTAGGAGCTTCCAAGCCGGCTCGACATAGGAGTGAAGTAGGAGCTTGTAGAGTTGGGGAAGTACGTACGCCACCCCACGAATGGTATTAAGGAATACACCCGTCATCCACGCAACTAATACACACTAATCAACCGGTAAAAGATAGTTAGGGAGTAAGGAAATCTAAGTAAACACATTTTCCTCCACATAAGTTTTCACCAACATTTTCATTTTCTGTTATTTTATTTTATTTGCATTCGTAGTAATTTGGGTTAGTTGACTAGCAACTAATTCCGCCCACTCTTTCAAACCCGAGATTTTACTTGCTTTCATAAAAATATAAAAAAAACACAAAAAGAATCATCCCTCACCCTTAGACCTATTAGAGTAGTTTTTCATACCTAACGAACACTATTCCCTGTGGAGAACGATCAATCCCCCGTACTTACCACTACACTATACTACATCGGTCAGGTACACTGCCTGGTGGGGTTGTAAGCCTCTTGAGATCCCTCGAGAGGTAAAACCTGTTGTAAGGTTGCAAAACCACGCATCAAGTTTTTGGCGCCGCTGCCGGGGAATAGTTATTGTTTAGGTTGAATTTTTATTTTATAGGTTCTACTCACTAGATTCCTTTCTAGTGAGATTTTTTATTTTATTTTTCTAGGTTTTCTTTAGTCTATCTATTTTCTTCGTTTCTTTGTTCGTAACCATTACCATTCGACATCATGGAAGATGGTAATATCCTTGATCCAACATCCCACCACCACAACAACCACCACCACCTCCTAGAGCCCGTACTTTAGGAGAATACTCCCGTCCTAGCCACCATGGCTATCGAAACACCATTGAGCTCACTCAAGGAGCCAATGTCACACCCTTGCGATCCGACACCATCCGGTTGGTGCAAAGCGGATGCGCATTCCATGGACTTCGTTCTGAAGATCCTAATCAACATCTCAAGGACTTTCTCAAAATCATTGATTCTATAGACCTTGATGTTGCCACTCGAGAGACGACCCGATTGCGTCTCTTTCAATTCTCTTTGCGGGACCAAGCTAGTCAATGGCTAGAGCGTCAACCCCGCAGGATCCATCACCTCTTGGGATGATCTCACCACTCGTTTCCTTGCTCAGTTTTTCCCACCGGGAAGAACTACCAAGCTAAGGAAGGATATCTTGACGTTTGAACAACGTCGAGGCGAAACCCTCTACGGGGCATGGATTCGATTCAAGGACTTACTTCAAAAAGTCCCTCACCATGGCATAAATCTCTGGCTTCAAATCCAAATCTTCTATGACCATGTTGATTACCACACCAAGCGTGCCATCGATCGAGCCGCCGGGGGCAGATTGCGCGACAAAAGCGCCGAGGAATCATGGGAGATCATTGATGAGCTTGCATCCGACGATGATGAATTGTGGCAAGTTTCCCACGACATACGCTCGGCGGTCAAGACATATTCATCGCCCGATACAGCCAATCAAATCACTGAGGAAAGCGTTAGTGAACTTGAGAAAAGGGTTGCATATCTTATGGAAAAGCAAAAGAGACCCTTAAGTCCACAAAAAGCAACAATTAACTCGGTCTCAAGCGTTAAGCAAATACCATTGTCCGAATCACCCCGTAGGGAAAATACTAAACCTTTCCATAAGCACGCTCAACCCAACCCACCACCTCAGGAACTTAGTCCAACATTCGAAGCTCGAATGAGAGAATACATGTCAAAACACTCCGAACGGTTGGCGAAATTTGAGGAAGCCGTCTACAAACAGAAGGAGGAAATGGAAGAGAAGATGGCGGAGATGATGAACCTTTTGAAAGAATACACAAATACAAAAGCTCCTAAAAATGTGCTAGTGCGAAAAGATGTTGAAGTTCCCAACACTAAATGTGTTAATGCCGTCTCCGTCGTCCAAGAGGGCGAAAATGATGGAAGAGAGAAGCTGATAACTATGGAAGTTAACAAAATTGACCTCGTCCCACTTAATGACGGAAACACCAATGCCTACACATGCGATTCCGACAAGGGAAACGAGGCGCCCACTGAGGAGCGCCAATTGGAAGAACCACCAAAGTCACAACAAGTGAGGCATTACTTGAAGCACGAAATAAACAAGGAAACCATAAACGATTGGGTAGGAAACTATCGACGTACTCATCTACCCAACAAGGAGTCAAAGAGGATAGAACCGGATGATGAATCCGACACATTACCCGGGGGGGCAATTGTATGAGTGCCTCATAAGACAAAAGTTAGTGGAAAAACAGGAATTCTACGGGGTCTTCGAAATACCATGCAGCATTGGAAAACTCAAGTATCTGGATGCAGTAGCTGACCAAGGTTCCGACGTAAATTTGATGCCTTTATCTGTTTATGTCCAGTTAACCGACGAACTGCCATCCATCACCCGTACTAAACTCTCCTTTGCAAAACATTCTTATGAGTACCCGTTAGGAATTGCGGAGGATGTGTTGGTTAACGTTGCCGGATTCCTGTATCCGGTCGACTTCATGATTATTGAAAGAAATGACATGAATATGCCAATAATCCTTGGGGCACCCTTTCTCGCGACCACTAGGGCACAAATCAATTACGAAAAAAGTACCATCCAAATGAAGAAGGGGAAGAAAACGATAAACTTCCCAACGATCCCACGTCATATACGAGATGTTGCTCTACAAAAGAAGATGGAGGCTAACCCCAATGTAGTCCGTGGTAATGTTCGAGAGAAAATCCTTGCATGGGAGGCAAGGATTAAGAATTACAATGAAAATGAGATTAGAGAATGTAAGGGCGGAAATGACGATTATATTGAGGCTGATGAGCAAACCAATAACCCCGTTGAATTTACAAAAGGAGACTCAGTGCTCCTAAGGCATTCAGAAACAAAAGCACCTACTGATGAACCAAGTCCCTGGTGGTACGGACCATTCACAATTAAAAGTCTACGCCAAGATGGGGTAATAAGCTTGACCAGCAAGGGAGGAGGTGAAGTGACTGCGAATGTCGAGCGATTGAGACACCACCACCCTGATAACAAGGATTATATCTATCAGGGATACGTCATTATGAATGATGGAATCACGTAATGTACGTGACTTTGAGTCTAGCTACAAGACTCGTTAATAAAGAAAAGCGCTTCTTGGGAGGCAACCCAAGCTTTATTTGTTTGTTTGTTTGTTTGTTTGATTTTATTTGTTTCCGTATGCAAGTTTAATTGTTATTGTTTGTGCTCATGTTTCAAAATAAATTGTGAAAATGCTTTATTTTGTTTTTAACTTCGTCTTAACTACATATAAAGGTATTTTGCAAAAGATAAGTGTAAGGGAATCCAAATTTGTTTACAAGAACAAGATTGAACATGAATCACAACAATATTAAATGAGCATGCATACTAGTAATTGTTAGAGTCAAATGCTTGTATCGAGTCATAATGAATATTTTGCAGGATTTCCAGGAAGTAAGGCATAAGTTTTTCTAGAAATTTTCCGGAAACTAACCATAAAATTTCTGCAGGTCACTTCTGACGGCGTCAAGGTTAACACCTGACGGCGTCAAGTTTAAAATTCTGGAAATTTTGCAAGTTTTGTTTTTCTACCGGAGTCATAAAGTTTTTGTTAAATCTTTAGTTTTATAAACTCCAGGAAATCTGCAAATATTCATTCTACAAGCATTATATCTTTAATCGTTTTGTTTTTATTTCTAAGTCTGGAATTACATCTAGTTGTGAGTTTTCTTTGTTCAGGTTGATGCTTTGGGTTTTTTTGTGTTTGTTGTCTCAGGTTTAACAAGTTATATTGGACAAGAAGATGATTTATATTTCGGAAGGGAAGCTTTCAACGTTCATTTTTTTGGAGGAGGATTTAACCATGTTACCGGATTATCCACATCGAACGAATCAGGGGAGTATTTGTTTTCATTCTTTTACCTTATTTACTTTTACATCCTTTGAATGAACATTGGGGACAATGTTCTGCTTAAGTGTAAGGGGAGGGTAAATGATGATACCTTAGAGAATACAATTGCACTTGATTTTTGTTTGTTTGATGGTAGATGTGTAATAAAACTGAGATAAATACTTGTTAGGGCAATTTTAGTGCCAAATTTAAAATTTTTTACAACATATAGGAGTGAAACTTTGGTCTTAATGAGTGTCTCACGGATAGGAGTTATATGACTAGCACAAAACCGTACCACTAAAAAAATTTTCCACCCCCAAATATGTGAGGTTCGCCCCTAGAATTGGTAGGAAAAGCATTTACGCTATGATGTGTGTACCGGTAGCACTTAGATTCTAGAACTTGCGTTAGGACCATTCTGAGGCCACAAGTGAGACTACATTCGTGTAGTTAGATTTACTACATGATAAGAGGCATTAGGATTAACCCATTGTTTTACACCTGTGTTTTTCTTATAATTACATTGGCTACATTGGTCAAGTAATTCTCCCACACCCTTTGCGTTGTACTCATTTTTAGTACACGATACCCCTAGTACACCCCTCAGAGCCTATCTTTTTGTTTCTAACTTTAAGCATTTTACTTAAAGTAAGAATTTGTTTACACCCCACTTAAATGTACACCTAAATAGCCTTAGCCTACCTTGTATGCACTCATTTTTAGTGCATTATTGTGACAACATTTGTTTAAACCCCAAGTTAATTATCTAATTGATTACATGGTTGCTAAGTCGAGTCATATCCTTGTACATATTGTTTTGGGACGATTGGGACTCATGGGTAAAGTACTAGTGTAATTGAGTAATGGGGAAGAACAACATTATTACCCCCATATGTGCTAAATATTTTAAAAGTACTCCAAGTGTTTTGATTATCTTAATTCGAGTCATTAGAATAGTTATTTGTAAAGTTATGTAAAAATTCAAGTGTAAGGGGAATGCAACGCCCCTATGATGTATTATTTTGGATGGTAGGGCAAAAGTGTATGCAAAAAAAAAAAAAAAAAAAAAAAAAAAAAAAAAATCGAAAAAATCAAGAAAAATCCAAAAAAAAATGAGAAAATGAAAAAGTAGAAAAAACATACGGACTACCATCCCGTTTCATTTTATGTTTATTTTATGTTTTTGTTATTTTGTTTTTAGCTTAAGATTGAGTCGAGTCTTGGCTTAGCAACATTGTATAGTACATGTAATTGATCAAGATCTTTAACTCGCCACCAGGAAAATATCCTTTATCCAACAAAACCGTGTTTTCCTTTTCCCTACACCTAACGTTATAACCCATTTAAAAGCCCTATTTGATAGTTTATCTTAGGTGCTTATGCCTAGTGGAGGAGGTTTTCGATCCTTTCCCAAGCCTATGGTAATCTATTTTGCTATGACAGGTAGTGAGAGATATTATCCGTTTTCATTTTTTGAGATTTATTTTGATGACACTTGAGAGATGTGAGTATCTAAACACTACTTGTGAGGTGCTAGTTTGTAATCTCCGTGCTTATTATGATTAAAGTGGAACGATTATTTGTTGTAATTACTTTTATGTTAGCATTAAATGACCCCTAACTTGTATTTTGATTAGAATAAAAGCGCATTTGCTTGAGGACAAGCAAATCTCAAGTGTAAGGGTATTTGATGAAGCGAAAAGTGTACCGCTTTTAAGGGGTCATTTAAGCCCTAAATCGTATTTATTTGATCAAATATTGCCCTAAATCGTTCCTTTTGTCATTTTAGGTACTTTTGAGAAGAAATCTGGAAAAGGAAGCATTTTGGACGTTTTTGGAGCATTAAAGTGAAGAAAACGACAAAGTCTCAAAATCGGCTAAAAGTTACCTTTGACGGCGTCAGGATCCTCTCCAGACGGCGTCACGGCTTGGCAATAAAATGGTGGATGTGAAAATTACTCATGATAAGCCAGTGAAATTTGCATGAAATTCTGACGGCGTCACGCTTTAATATGATCAAGGTCGTCAAGGCTTAATTTAAAGAGGGATGGCGTCACCCCTAAATCTGACGGCGTCAACCCCTGATAAGCCAGAACGGATTTTGGAGAGCTAAAGAGGGACGGCGTCAAGAAGGTCATCCGGGAACCCTAAAAGCGGCCAGGTGACGGCGTCACACTCCATAACGTGACGCCGTCAGATCTGAAAGTCTATATATAGTTTTGCAATTTTTTGTCATTAGTGTGGAACTTATTGTGGAACTTATTGGGGAACTTTGTGTGTGAAAACCCTAGGACGAATTTGGCAGCTTTTTCAAGGCTTTTTGCCTTGAGATCTTCCATGTTGCATTGAAGATAAGTTATCAATTAATCATTCAATATGTCTATGTGTTGTTTGATTCTATCTTGTTCTTGTCTTTTGTTTAACATGCTAGGCTAGATTTATCTTGTGTTTGCTTAGATCTAATGAAACCTAGCTATTGATTATTGGTTATTAGTGTGTTGTTAGTTGTATTGGATGATTGTTTATCTATGTTAGGCTTAAGAAAACTGGCTAACTTCCTATTCGATAACTTGCTTGAACGTCTTAAGAAACATGAACCAATGCGTACTAAAGGTTTTTATGGTTGTATTTAATGCACAAGCGAATTCTAGTGATCCCATGTTAGGAGCTTCCTAGCCGGCTCGACATAGGAGTGAAGTAGGAGCTTGTAGAGTTGGGGAAGTACGTACGCCACCCCACGAATGGTATTAAGGAATACACCCGTCATCCACGCAACTAATACACACTAATCAACCGGTAAAAGATAGTTAGGGAGTAAGGAAATCTAAGTAAACACATTTTCCTCCACATAAGTTTTCACCAACATTTTCATTTTCTGTTATTTTATTTTATTTGCATTCGTAGTAATTTGGGTTAGTTGACTAGCAACTAATTCCGCCCACTCTTTCAAACCCGAGATTTTACTTGCTTTCATAAAAAATATAAAAAAACACAAAAAGAATCATCCCTCACCCTTAGACCTATTAGAGTAGTTTTTCATACCTAACGAACACTATTCCCTGTGGAGAACGATCAATCCCCCGTACTTACCACTACACTATACTACATCGGTCAGGTACACTGCCTGGTGGGGTTGTAAGCCTCTTGAGATCCCTCGAGAGGTAAAACCTGTTGTAAGGTTGCAAAACCACGCATCAACAATCTTCATTCAAAAGCCTTGTAACCAAATAAATAACTCATAAACACCCTTATAGGCAAACTCTCTCTGAGTACCTACACCACATGTCACTTACTTAACAGTTAAGTTGGATTTTTCCATTGACCCTTCTAGGAAAGACCTTCCCATCTATGAGGAGAATTTCATGACGTAAGAAAACATAGAAAGGATAGACGATACTCCTCAAACTTCTAACATTCTCATTAATATATTCCTACCCAATCAGATGTACGCACACTCTACCATTCTCAGACCAACGAACATTGAAGAGAACAATAGAAAGGTTTAGGTCAGTTCATGATGCAAATCATTGGGATTAGGTATCCCTAAGCCACGAACCACCAAGATTCGAGTCGGAGAACGATCTATGTTGAAAGTCTTGCTTTGGAAAGGTATAGTACAATTATTGGAAACACGGAGAATTGAACCTTAGGTATATTGGACCATTTAAGATTCTAACTCGAATCGGCCGACTAACATACAGACTTGAGCTTCCGTCAGAACTTAGTGTCATACATAATACTTTTCACGTTCCAAGTATCAAGAAGTGTCTCTCAGACAAATCACTCGTAATTCCATTAAAAGAAACTCAACCAGTAGAAATCATGGACCGTGAGGTCAAACGGTTGAAGCAGAGTCGAATTCCTATCGTGAAAGTTCGCTGGAATTCTCGAAGAGGTCCCGAGTTTACTTGGGAGCGGGGAGACCAGATGCGTCTCAAATACCCACATCTTTTCACCAAGTCCACTCCAGAGACCCACATCAACTGAATTCCTTTAACGGGTGGAGACTGTGACAACCCGTAATTTCAGGTCATTTTCCAAGCCTCGACAAGTTACTATTCACAGATTACTATTTATTATTTACTATTTACCAATCACTATTCATCATTTCACTATTTATCATTTTTGAAGTCAGTTTGAGACTTTGAGAAGTTTTCAAAAATTTTATTATTCACGAAACACTATTCATTCCCGGAGGGAAATCACTATTCATGGTTATCATTCATCATTACGTAAATTAGGTTTACGGGTATTCAAAGGCGCATAACCAGTATGGTTTAGCTGCGTATTCATGCATCATCAGTAAGGACATTTCATATAGACTAGAGCAGTCTACATATCATCAGTAACATCACCATATTAGGTCATGCACGGGTTTGTGTGATTTTCATTAACGTATGTTTAATTATTTCATAAACGTTACCACTCAGTCATTACTACTAACATTACACCCGAGACTCCCAACAGTGTTCATAACATATTTTCATACTCATTATAATGATATAAAGATTATATTATTACTTTACCCGGTGTTTTTAAATCAATTGCTATATTTTCCGTTAGACGCTTATAACTCTGTCGGTTTGCGAATTTTCAACCCGATAACTATTCTAACACCCTATTCTAGCAAGGAATATGATTTTACAATTTTTACAACTTCTTCATATTTTATTTTATCTCGTTAAGATTAATTTCTAGTTAACTCGGTACACGATAACACCCAATGTATACCTAAAACACACTAATATTTGCAACATATAGACAACACTCTTAATTGCCCATGTTTCCCTCATCTTTTCTTCCACATGCCGCCCCCCCCTAACCCCCCTAATTCTCCAAAAATGCTTGATTGCTTGACTTAAATTAATGCACCAAGAATATATGTTCCATGAATTATTTTAGCAAACACATACATAACAAATAAACTAGCTACCAAAGAAAAATTCTCTCATCCTTTCTCTTCCATTTGGTTCGGCCATCATCTCAAGAACAAGGAGGATCCATAATTTTTCCAAGAACAAGTGTTAATCTAGTCTCATTTATGTTCCTAGTTAGGATTTTGAAATAAAAAACCCTAGGTTACTTACACATTCAACTCCAAAACACCTCAAATCATCAAGTAAGTGTTTCATATGATTTTTCAATCTTTCATACTTTCATTTGGTTTATATTTTGATGTATTTTCAATTATTAGTAGAAATCATGCAATATACTTATGTTATATATACCACTTTACACATAAATACCCTCTAACAATAGATCCATAAGTTTTAGGAGTAACCTCATGAAATCCATCATTGTTGGTGATGTTTAGGAACACATGACACCCTAATAAGGTGTATGGTAGGATTGGATTAGTTGTGGTGTTGATTGAATGTGTTTTGAACAAGTCTTGAACCATAAAAGTGATTTTTACAACTTATAGAAAAGGTTCTGTCCAAAATCGTGAAATCTGGAAAACTCAGTAAACTTTGAACTATTTTGGCCTTCATATTCAGAAAATACTTTCAAAAACGAAACCGTGGGCGCTTGAATGAGTAAAAAACGACTTACGACGAGAATGTTATGATTTTTCTAAGTTTGGCGATTGAATGTGATTTGAACAAGTCTTGAACCATAAAAGTGATTTTTACAACTTATATAAATGGTTCTGTCCTAAATTGTGAAATCTGGAAAACTCAGTAAACTTTGAACTATTTTGGCCTTCATATTCAGAAACTACTTTCAAAAACGAAACCGCGGGCGCTTGAATGAGTAAAAACCGACTTACAACGAGAAAGTTATGATTTTTCTAAGTTTGGTGACGAAAAACTAATTTCTGAAAATTTGCGTGCTGTTTGCCGAGATTCAATGGACAAAACGAGGCGTTAGGCGTGATCTAGACGACCCGACCTACTGAAATTATGTTAGTTCATGTTAATACGAAGCCGTGGATATAAAGAACGTAGAAAACGAGCTCATAACGACAAAGATATACGCGTTTGAAACCCGACAACTTCAATATATATTTTAAGCTTTCTAATAAGGAAAATATTGCTAAGTTAAAAACAGTTTTTGCAATATACTATATTGAGAGCCGTATTTCTTATCAATCAGGACCCGTATGATCAAAAGTTAAATGACACATCTTCAAGACATCGTTACAAGGTTTTCAAAAACACCGAGCTTATTCACTAACACTTAACGTACAATATTTCGCGACTAGTTTTGCAAGGCCATTTGAACATATTTTCACAAGTTGAAAAAATGTTAAGTTACGACGAAAACACTATATTTATCGATAAATCATCAAACGACGATCGTGGAGTATCGTTACAACGTAGTTACACAAAAAGTGTTTTATAACTTAACGAGACGTCAAAAATACATTTTTCGACAGTAAACGTTATTTTCAAAATTCACGAGTGATATCGATAACATACGTATTTGCATGTGTAGTGTCATTTCATGACTTACATTAGATACATCATTCATAATAGGTTGCGGTTAGAGACCGAGCCACATTTAATCATATCCACTATTGTCATTGTTGTTATCGCATCAGGTGAGTTTCATAACCCCTCCTTTTATACGTTTTGAATTATTTTTGGGGGACATACATGCTCAAATATTTTCATTTACTTTCATAAGTAGTCTAAACTTTTACGGCTTACCGTGAGTTTTCATAGCCCCGTTATCAATTTATTATTTCATTTATAAACTCTCGGGGGAAAATACATTGCACATCATTTTATTACATGTTCAAATACATTAAATGCATTTACATTGCTTAAGTTACTTCATTGCCAAGTTAAAGTCCCCTTTTATTTATCATGGACCGTTAATTGACATTAAGCTAGGATTAGTGAATAGATCTATTGAGGGTGACTCCTCCGTTCGGGTTGGTAGGTCCAACTGGTCAAACGAACGCATTTCATTTGAATTACATTGGAGTGTCTGGCAAAATACTTCATTAGGGCGTACATTATTAGTCTAGCTTCGGGGTCATGAGCTTATAGCAATTGTATGATTTTAATTATATGGCGACATTGTCATGGCGACATTGCCATATTTAACATTAAATCTCGCATTCCATATATTACTCTTGTTTAACCAAACCAAATCTTATTTGGCAGTGGGTTGTAAACACACAGGTTGCAAGTCTTGTATGGGCGGGACTTGGGACTGAGTGGATTTGCAATGCCTTTGCCAGGAAATCTTTATTCAAATACTTTACATTTTACACTAAACTCTATGAACTCACCAACCTCGTGTTGACCATTTTTAGCAATGTATTTTTAGGTAATTAAGGCATTCACATCATGACCGGCATTTGGACTTATCAAAGAGTCGCGATGACGACGCGTCTCACTTATCTTTTATGCACTTATTATCGTTTGATTTGTATAAACGTATTTTCGCAACTTGAAACACCTTTTGGGACCTAATATTTGTAACTCTGAATGTTTTTAATTAATCAAATGATGTATTTTCAAAACGACACTTTAGGTCGTTCAATATAACTGTAACTGTGGTGCTATGATCAATCACGCCCTCATGTGTTCCATTCCGCTGCAAGTCACGAATTTGGGGGTGTGACACATAAACACTTTGAGAGATTTTCACAAAAGGTTTTATGGAAAGTGATGAATAAATCTAGGATAATCATGGAGTAATAAGGTGATTATGGTTAGGTTTATATCCTATGATCCCCCAGAGCCGGAGGGATCTACCCAAGGACAATTCCAATAGATTAGAATTAGAAGTCCTTAGGAAAGATTGAAAAAAAAGAGTAAATGAGAAAGGGAAAGAAGGGGTTGAAGAATTAAAAAGAAAAGTTTATGAAAGGGTGAAAATAAATAGCCCTCCATGAAAACTTAGGGCAGAAATCGGGTCAATACATCTGCTATCGATATTCACTAAGGTGATACTGATATTGAAGACAAGACGTCATGGACCCAGTGACGCGCTGCACCACCCCTCATAGCCACTCATATATCTCTTAAAAGATATTTGTTTCATTTCTCACGGAGAACACTGTATAATCTATCGGCCTCTCACTTCGAGATGTGTTGATATTGAAAAAGGTAGCACTCTGCTCCATGCCTCCGACTACTAAAACCAAAATGCACATTATCGAGTCTAGAGCCATGAGATACATAAAAAAAAAAAAAAAAAAAAAAAAAAAAAAAAAAAAAAAAAAAAAACCTCTTAGGACACACCTACATTATAATACCCTTGTGTTCACCAAGAAGGACACAAGGTGTACAAGAGTCTTAATGAGATCTTCGGATCTTGCCATTTATATCATGGTGGTTACTATGTTTCAAACGGTCTACAGTCGTGGGGTGATCTCCAGCGACTCACTGAATCGTGGGTGCACTTCGGTGTGTCTGTGTAAGCCCTTTCGGGGGTATCCGATTCAGAACGGCCTTGGTAAAGATTAGAGAAAGTTTTCACATTATGCTGTTAACAATCTCGAAATCTGAACCTGTAAGCGCTGGACGACTTATTGCTAACTGTTTTATGCAGGTACTAACAAAAGTCCATCAACCATCATCATATGTATCAAACATCTTCACCTCAACATACTCATACTTATGAAGATCATCCTCAACAAAGCTCAAGTGTAAAATTTCAAGACAAAAGGATCAAGTTAAAGACAAAATGTAACGACAAAGTCAAAAAGCTAATCAAGATGTCAAGAACGAGTTCATATATCAAATGAGGAAAGAATAAAGGGAGATTGTTAGCATAAGTATAAAGTCCAAGGATCAAGTTAAAAACAAAGTGTAACGACAAAGTCAAAAAGCTAATCAAGATGTCAAGAACGAGTTCATATATCAAATGAGGAAAGAATAAAGGGAGATTGTTAGCATAAGTATAAAGTCCAAGATGTATGAGTATGTTGGAGGACACGACGCATTAACACAAGAAGATGTTAATCAAGGCAAGAACTACCAAAAGATGATTACTTTAAAGATCACATAGCATGATGGAACAGAAGAATGAAGACTATTTTACATCGACACACAAAGTTTAAGACGCTGAAGACAAAAGACCTATCACCGGGAGCATCATTGAAATGACCATCCCTTATGGGGAGATTGTTAGCATTTAATTTATATGTAAAGTGATGGTCATTTGTATTTCACTTATCTTTTAGTGTGTGTCGAACATATGTAAAAAAAAAAGAATAGTGAGTAAAGGCTTTGTGTTGGACTTTAGAATGTAATAGATAAACAAATGTAATGTTCAAAAGCCCAAGTCCAACACAAAGCCCACCAAAGCCCATCAAAGAGCCTTTAGGGTGTCCCATTTCACCTTTAAATACCACACTCTCACCTCAAATCAAGTGTGCCTCAAAGTATTGTAAAGGTGAGACTGTTTGTTCTCTAAGTGTGTGTTTGTTTTATTTCTCTTTCAAAGTTTAATAAACATTCGACTAGTATTTTATATCATACGATCCACACTTTCTTTTCATCTTTATTATCTACTTGTTGAGTGTCACGTTTAATAGTAATTAGTTGTAGTGATAAAGTAGTCGATTTCTAGTCTTAACACAGTGTGTATTTTTATGAATGTTTTGTTTTGAATGATGCTTTTTGATGTGTTCCTTTCTCAAAAGCCGAGCATGGCTTATCTTTGGAGTAAGTAAGAGAGGGAAGACCAGTCACAAGGTTTTGTTTGGCTAAATTTTTTATGTTTGTGAAGTTAAGATGAGACAGCCTCTAATGCCATTGTATGATGATTTTGCAAAGAAACATGTCTTGCTCCCAGATGGATGAGATGACATGTCAAAGACATATACATCTCTCATGCTAGGAGCAATCAACGCAACTTCTTTGTTTTGGTTAAATATGGTTCTTCTTCTTTTGGCGAATAAAACATAGTAATTTGCATCACACAGCTGACTAATGTTGATTAGGTTATGCTTCTGGCTATTCACATATGTAACTTTGGTGAAGATTATTCCATTATAGTCTCCTGAACCATATCCCTGAGTGGTCCCTGAAGAGTTATCTCCAAATAACACTTTAAGATCTGGTTTCTGGTATACATTTTATATATTGTTTAACTGCTGTCATGTAACTAGAACAACCACTATCTAGATACCAAACATATCTTTCCATGTCTCCCTACACACTAATAAGTAAACTTATTAGTTTCTTTTGCAGACCCACTTTTCAACGGGTTCTTTTGATTGTAACAATCATCTAAGAGATGATTCTTGTATCTACAATGTATACATAGACTGTATTTAACTCTCTGTTTAGGTTTAATGAATCTTGAACTGCCTGATTGAGACTTAGTGGTTAAGCTAGCGGATAGAGGTTTTATTTGTTCTTTTAGTCCTTGTGCTTCTTTAATGAAGGACATTAGAGTTTGCTAAGAGATAACCTCAATTTTCTTCTCACAACCCTTATCAAATACTTAGGTTGTTTTAGTGAAAAGCTTCGTTTTGTTAGGCTTGTTGAGAATTTTCTTCTTAGGGACCTTAACAATCTTGTCAAAGACCGATGAGGGTTGGACATTGCTATCAGTTTTGTGAGTTTCCTCTGATTTGCTCTTTGGATCAGCCCCATTTAAGACCTGCTCTGGTACCAATTGTAGTTCCCAAATCCTTGGCTTGTTTGTGAAACAAAGTATAAAACAGTTTAGACGCAAACGCAAAGTTAACTTTTCAACGTATAATTCTTATTAGAATAAATCAAAGAATTATAAAGTGTTATATGGAGTTCACACTAAATTGAATGACAACAATATAGCTCTTTGATCATGCAAACTTAAACAAGGAATACATTTGCAAGTGAACAATGAGGACCCTAACGGGACCAGGGACCAAAACGAGTTCAAAGAGAGCCACTTCATAAATGTTTTCAATAAATAAGGAAGTGATAGCATTTACTCCGACCAACATTCTCTTTATATAGGAAAGTACATGGATATCACGTGTGGGGTTGTTGATACGTGTCAAGCATTTAATAGAGAATTACCTATTTCATTAAATGTTTTTATTCTTTGAAAGATAACAGCCATGCTTAAGTGAACAGTTCAGCCAACTGTCCATTGCCCTTCACCAACTTGTACTTGATTTGACTTTACCCAAAATACGCATTATACCACTCTTTTGTATTCTTGAGAAGTCTGGCCTAAATATCTTAAGAGATATTTCGGGCTATGCTCTGTTTGATGATCAGAGAGAGAGCTGATACGTTCGTCAGGGTATTGTCAACCCTTGATGAACCTTTGTCCTTAAGCTTTAGTTCCATATACATACTAGTTGACTCTGTATCAGCTAGCGAGTATGTCTTCAAGTTATCTTCAACTCCTTGATGAAGTCTCTGACTTGAACCTCGTTGAGGTTTCTCATTAACTTCATTATAAGCGAGTATTCTTGACTTAAAGTAATATACGTTCAAATCCTAATCAGGGACTATTTGGCACTGAATTAGCCCAACAAAATTTAATCCTAAACTAATTGTATTTGAGAAAATGAGAAAAGGATTTCGATCCATGTATACTACACAAGCCATTATTTATGTGCCTTGTAAATCAAAACATCATTCAAGTTGTACTTTAGTCTCATGTTCTCTTCAAAATGATGACTAGATCTACAGATATCAAGCAATTGATTTTTCATTTTTTTTTGAATTACTGAATGTATCATAGGGTGATAATTTGACGTTGAGGGGAATTTGAAGACTAACTTCGTTGTTTACTAATTGTAAGCCTACTCTCCCTATAGCTTTTTTGTTGTTGTGTAGGTTTAATTTTCAATTTTTGGTATTCCCTCATATTTAGATTAATGTATGTTGGTTTAGAATTTATGGGTTATGTATTGCCTACCTGCAAGATAGTAATGAAATAAGTGATTCTGGAAAGGCCATGTTAAAGGTAATGGGGAGGCTAAAGATATAGAAAGTACAAGATATAGTGGATCTACAAAATACCCTCTATGACCGTTGATGATTTTCCTCTTCATTGCTGACTCTGGTATGTGATTATTTGGGTTCGATAGTTGCGTTGTGCATTTATATTTAATACATTCCTGCTAACTTATCTTCCTATTGTGTTTTTTAAATTTGATTTTGAACTTTCTATTAGATGCATGCATTTAACTTATTTAAATGTAGTTTTGGAATAGGGGTGAGCAAACAAAACCGAGAAAACCGAAAACCCAAAAAACCGAACCGAAAAAACCGACCGAAATTAAAAAACGATGGTTCGGTTTTTGATTTTTCAAAAACCGAAAAATACGGTTCGGTTTCGGTTTTCGTCCAAAAACCGAACCGAACCGATTTTATTATATAATAATATATAATTAATATAATACGAATAAATAACTAAATAAATCAAATTTATAAATTCATATTCATTTTGTGGGTAGATTTATAATATATTTATCTTAACGTTTATATGTTTATATGCATGTTTGTCGTGTCGTGTGTTTACTTGAGAATATATCAATAAATATATGACGATGATCATATTATGTGTATGTTCACTTGCATGTGTGAGTCTCATCTATATATGTGTAATTATAGAATTATGTAATAAACATTATTATGCTTATATTGACAAAAAAAAGTAAATAAAAATAACCAATTTTCTATGTAATACAAGTTTTTTGGTATAAATTTGCCATGCCCAAATATAAACGGTTAGAAACCGAAAAATCGAACCGAAACCGATAATAAACCGAAAAAACCGAACCGCCAAAAATCGAACGGTTTCGTTTTTGGGTTCCATAAAAACCGAACATTTCTGTTCGGTTTCGGTTTTAGCCAAAACCGACCCAAACCGAACCGTGCACACTCATATTTTAGATATTTGTCGTAATTTGTCTACTAGGGAGACTGCGCTCTCAAAGAGGAAAACAACCAACTTAAAAACGTGTTTGTAGCTCGACAAAATACTAATAGTTATTTTACTTGAATGTCTTTGGCTGCTGCTAGATTTGTGAATATTTTCTCATCAATAATTTTCTTATTAAATGATTGGCTCCTAAATGGTTGATTGAGGTTGTAGTTTAAAATATTGAGTTTGTGAGTTTTGGAAATGTTGGCTTGAAATGAAATGTTGCCAAGTGTTTTTCTGTTTTAATAGTTTTTTTGGATGTGAATTTTTATTTTTCTCTTTTTTTTGGATTTGAATTAGATTTATAGTGAATTTGTTTTTTTTAATAAAGTTTGATATGATTCATTATTAACATAATGTATGTATTATTATTGTGTGTATAAAAGTGGATAAGAGATAACTAGCATGGTACTCGCGCATTGCAGCGGCGGGTACCCTGTGATTAAAGTTTATGCCTTAGCAAAATAACAATGACGAACTGATTAACAGGAGAGAAAAAATATCCCGGTCCGACCCAACTCACCCGTTTTTACCTGTTCCGACTGGTCATCTCCGTTTCATTTTTGAACAGCTTTTATTAGCTAGCCGAACCGATGACGACTCCGGATTCCGGTTGAACCCGTTGGTTCAATCCGGTTTTCAAAATCATATGTACCATCAACTTGTTATCATATAAATTGTATATAAAGCTTTGTGTGTTTTATTTGTTTGTATAATGTGTATAATAATATGTATTTTTCATTATAGAGGTGTTTTAAAAAGGGATAATTTCAAAAATGCCCCGGTTTCCCAAGGCGTGAGACTATCTAGACGGAATCTTTTGTGTTTGTTTTTCTAGACCAGGGCAACCAGTACTTTTTGGGCAACTAAAATCTGCAAGTGACATGTGTGACATTACAGATTACAAGGTAGGGCAACTCGTGTACTTTTGAGCAACTGGTGTACTTTTTGGGCAACTGGCGGCCTTCATGTCAGACAAGTGGCGGCACATGGCTGGCTAAATTCAAGTTGCCAAGGCAACTGGTCTAGAAAAGCAAACACAAAAGATTCCGTCTAGATAGTCTCACGCCTTGAGCAACCGGGGCATTTTTGGAATTATCTCTTCTAAAAATAACATTAATTAGTGTGTTTAATATTGTATTTTTAATTTTAAGATTTTGAAATGTGTGTTTAATTGATTTGTACAAAGAACTTTATATGTTGTATACTTGTATGTTTTTAGTTTTAAGACTTTTGATTTCATTTAATGGAGAGAAGGTGCTCTCTCCATTATATGTAGTATAGATGTATGCATTAGGCTGAACAAGGCTACCTTATCCATATACAAAGGTTTAGGAGTGTAAATTTGGGTTAGAGTCAGTTTGGCAATTTGTAAATTTGGGAGTTTTTTTTTAAGTATGAGTGGCTTAGCTTAAGTTGTTACAATTATAGAATGCTAATGTAATACATTATTTCTCTATTCGTGTATAATGTGTCTCACATTATCTCCAACAATAACTATTCGTACCACCTTTGATTCATCAAGTCAGTTTGAGTTAGATTCTAACCAGTCACAATATGTATGTTGTAGTCGTAACATTTGTCGTAGGTTGCTTTTGGGTTATAATGCTATAGATAACAAAATGTGTATATATATCTATAAATTTATGTATTTCAGGTTCCTTAACATAGTAAAAAAGAGTTGCAGGAGCAATGAACCTTGGTTTGATCTTTCATGTACTCTCTTCTTTCTGCATTTTCCACATAAGCTCCCAGGCGGATCAAAAGAGTGTTGAGTCTAAATGAAAGTTTATTTTTTTGCTATTCATGATAAAAGATTATTCGTGTAATATTGAATGTACAAAGTTCTATTATTAGTATGTAAACCTAATGCTTATACATGCAAATGATAGGTTATCGTAAATGATGTATATATTCAAGTAGTTGAATTATATTTGAATGTGTATAAAGAAGCCTGTCCTGTTGCACCGCACGGGTAAATGCTTGCTAATCATAAAGCCAAGACTATTTGGTGTCATACATATCATTAAATCACTGTAATATGGAAACTAATAATGTAATAACTGGTTTGAAAATGTGGTAATCCCAAACTAATATTATCTGCCAAAATGGGACAAGGATTTTCATGTATGTATATTTCCTAGTAAATCACAATAGCATTCAAATTCTATTGTAGATCCATATTTTCTTCAGAATGATGACTGGATCTACAGAAATCAAGCATGTATTGTTCTTGGTCTGTGTTTTCTTTACATAAGGTGCGATTAGAGAGATTAATTCAGAAGTATAGTGAACCTAAGTGTCTTTAACTATCTTCTGTAGGTGTATCATGTGATTCACATGATTCTTATTTCATTAGTGTGTACGTCACCTTTCTGATGCTTATATACAAGTTTAATATGCAGGTTCTTCTCCTTTCCAAAAAAAATAAAATAAAGGTTCCTCTCTTATATACAATGACTAGGGTGCTTGATATTATGGAGGTATGATTTGTTATGAAAATGGTATATTAAAGCAGGAGGATGAAACCTAATAGTGTCTTTAAGGGTAAATATTATATGATTACTATGAGAAAGATAACTTCCGTAATAATGTTAATTAAGGGTAGACAAAAATCTAGTTTGGGTGTGTATATGTACATGACTACTGTTTAGCATGCGTTTTCCGCTAATGGAACTCTATAATGTAGGATCGCCTGTGTGGCCTATGTAATGTCTTAGAATGTTAAAAACAATTTACTTTATGTTTTATGTACTTATGGGTCGTATTGATAAAGGCTAAAATGTAATGGGTTGGGTCGAATACCTTAACCCAAACAGCCTGTTAGGATGACAGTTATTAGTTAGTTATTATTTGGCAGTTATTAGTTATAGTGAAACGACACAATGGTTCATATGAGATCAATCATGTCATTTCACAAAGTATATATAGGTCCTAGTCGAGTCAATGTAAACAATGTCCAATATTCATAATCAATAGATCAGTGTTTGCATTATATTGTTTCTACAAATCTCAGTTTCACTTCCACACACATTATGGTTAATTACAAACATGTTTTAAAGGGGAATTGGCTTGAGTTTAAACCTGTGAATCCTTACCAACATTGGTATCAGAGACACGGTTCTGAAACCTGGAAGAAGCCAATCCTGAGGCATGGTCAAGTAACTCTCAACAAGAATTTTTTGCAAAGAGATGTTCCCTCCAAACTGCCACCATGGAACAATCAGAAGAAGAAATTGTCTCCTAAGGGAAAGAAGATGCTGAAACAAAAAGTTGAAGAAATTGTATCCTACAATTCTTCAAAGACACAACAGAAGTGTAAAGAAAAAGGAGAAAGTAGCAGTTACTCATTGAAAGAAAAAAGGGCTAGGTGTTATGTGTGCAAAAAACGTGGACACGTTTTTTGGAAGTGCCCAAATAAAAAGGACAACACCACAACTGAAGATCAAAACAGAACCATGAAAACCTCAATTATGCAAGTTGAAGAAAAGTTAAAATACCATGAAAAAGTACATGTAATCACAGATTACATGGTTGAAGGTTCTGATAAAGGAAGATGGGACAACATATGGTACATTAGCGGTGCATACAAGAGGCATATGAGTCCAACCAAACCTCTATTCAGAAGGATGATAAATAGGTTCAAAGTAGAAGGTGTTGAAGAAAAAGAGAAGAAGTTCATTCTCTCTTATGGAGTGGGTGAGGCAATTGTGGAAACATGTGAAGGAAGTTTAGTGATATCCAATGTACTCTACACACCAGAAATTACATTGAATATACTAAGCATGGATCAATTAGAAGAGCAGGGTTACGTTGTGACATATGGGCACAACAAATGCAAACTGAAGTACATGTTCGATGATGAAAGCAAACCAGTGGAAGTGCAAGAAGATACCATCATGGCAGAACAAGATGAAGGCAGTTTAATCACAAGTCATAATAAATTTCTTGATGATTACTTTCAATCTATAGATCCAAAGGATGAGTGCCTGTTGATCAGAAGATCTCAAAATGGACAAGGAAGAAATTCAAGATTACATAGATGATGAGTATCTCAGTTTAAATGGGACATTATATGCCATGAAGGTAAACACATTTCCAAGAGTTATGTCCTTCTTAGATTTGATTAAGAGTGACAGATTGGTATATAGAAATTGGGAAGTGATAGGCAGGAAATTCATGGAGATGCTAGAATGGTTTTACTTAGGGTATTTAAGGCAAGATGTGTTAGGAGATTTACCACCATCTATTGGAGTGGTAAAGATAGACCTGTTGGGATTATAAAAGTTTGTGGATAACTTGGGCGGTTATATGAATGTTACATTCAATAACAAATGGGACAAGATTGCACAGTTGCTAGGTGTGACACAGGATAATAAGGATGCAGTCAAGGAATGCTATAAGGAATATATAGCATTGGTGAAAATATACTATGAGGATGCACAGAGATCCAAGCAGGAAAGGCAAAGAGATGAAATGGTGGGAAATAGCAGTGGGACTGCTTGTGAAGAACCATTAGGCTATGCAGGGACGAGTGTTGAAGTAGATGGTGCACTGGAAGAATCTCAAAGGAAGAGACGCAAGACTGCAAAGGATGATGTCACAATAGAAAGCAACAAGGAAGAAGCAACAGATGAGAATAAGGAAGAAAGCACATCAAGCAGTGATGATTTCACCATCATCACTTGAAGAAAAAACCAAAGCTGCATGGAAGGTTTAACATTCAAGCATTAGGGAGGAGATGTGGCCTATGTAATGTCTTAGAATGTTAAAAACAATTTACTTTATGTTTTATGTACTTATGGGTCGTATTGATAAAGGCTAAAATGTAATGGGTTGGGTCGAATACCTTAACCCAAACAGCCTGTTAGGATGACAGTTATTAGTTAGTTATTATTTGGCAGTTATTAGTTATAGTGAAACGACACAATGGTTCGTATGGCATCAATCATGTCGTTTCACAAAGTATATATAGGTCCTAGTCGAGTCAATGTAAACAATGTCCAATATTCATAATCAATAGATCAGTGTTTGCATTATATTGTTTCTACAAATCTCAGTTTCACTTCCACACACATTATGGTTAATTACAAACAAGTTTTAAAGAGGAATTGGCTTGAGTTTAAACCTGTGAATCCTTACCAACAGCCTGTACATATGAAGTCATAAAAGAACCAAAATTACATATAGATCTGTAGTTAGATTTGTGATTTCTTACTATTACATACTTTATAATATCTTCTCATGCATATGAAACTTGGTAATTAAACATTTTACTGATATATGTAAGGTAGCCCCTCATCAGACGGGTCTATATTTTAGTTTGGTATGAAAGTGAAAATATGAACAAGCTATCAACCATGTTATTAAAACCTTTTAGGAGCTTATATTTATCAATCATAACTTCCATGTACGAGTAGTTAACAGCTTATTCATGCAACAAGCTTAGACCATTTTACCAATATTTAAAATAAATTTAAAGCACCATTTCTTATCTAATTTGCAACTACTAACTTAATGATAGTTTCATTTTTTTTACATTTAACGCAACAGCTTGCATACCTTGGAAAGAAATCGTAAACGGTAAACAAAAAAACTGACTACATGTACTAGTAAAGTGGTGCAAAGTCATTGATAATTAAACAATAAACCCTGAAATGCATTTTTCATGGCATGTTGCATTTTGAAAGAAAAAAAAAAATCAGAATATATATAACAAGAAAGAAACATAACATACCTGTCGTTGCAATCTTCACACTGTACCATCAAGACATCAGGGTTACTTGGCATCTCGCATTTGCAATACCTTCAAAAGAGAATATAATCATGAAAAAGTAATCAGAAGTATCAAAGAAAAAGTTATTTAATCTATCAACAAAGATAAAGGATGGAAACATACACCATAACGTAGTCTGGACTTAAGCGTCCAGTGACATGCTCGTACTCAAAATGACATAAGTAATCCTCTGGCCCGACATCCTCAAGATTGGCGTAATTCTTGTAGGTATGAACAATGTACACTTGTCTTCAATTGTATCAGCACTCTCAGTAGCAACGTGATCTGACAAGAGTAATTCCTTCATTCCATGAAACCTTAATCTCCCTGCACTTGTTTCCTCTAGACGATAAAACCATCTAACTATAACCCTCACATTCCCCACGGCATCAGCAACAAATCTCTGAACACGAGCCACATATGGGGCTTTCACGTTCCCTGAAGGTCTCATTAACACCGATTACCCAACTTCAAAACCATATGAAAACAATGAAATCAGAATCTCAAAGAAAAAAGTACATTACTTAAATCTATGGATAGGCAATAAAAAAACGATCATGAACACTGCTAACTACACTACATGCCTCACATGTACGTGAAGAATGGCAAATATTTAGCATATAAAAAATTGTATAAATCGATGATTTATACAAAACAACTTAGGGTTTGTACGTGTAAGTATTAAAAAATATTAGGTTGTTTGTTTAGTAAAACAAGTGTATGGGTAAATTTTCGTAAACAGATCTAGTCTGAAACAGACAAGTACATGAAGCCATAAACAAAGGTTCTAAAACATGCAAAAGAAGTATTATAGATGTGTGCACCTAAAACCAAACACAGATATACCAAAATTAAATACTAGATATAAAAATTCTGAAATTGAATGGTAATATCATACGTCTCACGACTTTATTGGTTCCTCTTATGGTGTAAAAATCCAGGTAACGTTTTTTTGACACAGGATATGAGAGAGAGCGAGATTTGGTTTCCGCCATAGTGCCGACTGAATTAGCCAATTCCATTTTAGGGTTTCGGTTTTAATTGAAAGAGTGAAATCGTAGGTGTAGTGTGACAGGTAATGGGAATTTTATTAATCCCTTAAACAAAGACACGTGTTTAGTTAAATGTTATTGTTTTCATTTTTAGATGTCCAAAAATATAATATCCATTTTGCATTTTTAACTAATGAAAAAAATAGTTTAGTAGAAAGAGATGATATATTTGATCGGTAGAAGATGTTAGTAAGATTTTTATAAAACTTTAAACATTTAAAAAGTAGGCGTTTATTTTGTGACGGAGGAATACTTATTTAGAGTAAAGTGAAAATAAGATGTTTTCAAATTTACGGTCTACCATAAATGTTTGGCTTTTACCATCCCGTTATCAAAAAATTCAAACATTTTAAGTACATCTTTAGAGATTAATACAGTAATACATTTTCTTCTCGTCATTTGCTAATGTGGGCCTCAGATGAAAGTCTTTTTTTTTATAACTCTTTATTTATACCAATGTTTTAAATATCGGTTTTTTTGTCATACCGGGGTAGTACCGGTACTACCGGTATTACCGGTTGTACCAGCCGGTATTACCGGTATGCTATTTTATTTTATTTTTTATTTTTTATTTATAAAAATGCTATTAAACTTGTTACAATCTAACAAAAATAGTCAAAATACAATTACAATCCACTCAAAAATAATACCAAATAGGTATTTCATAACAAAATATAAGTTTTAAAGTTTACAAACAACAAAAAATAGCATTAAGGTAACATAAAAATAATTATAAAAAAAATTTAAAAAAATAAAAAAATAAAAAAATAAAATACCGGTTTTACCGGACAGGTATTACCGGAAATACCGGGCAAAACCGGAAAATACCGGCGGTAATGAATAGTGAAAATACCAGACAAAAAACCGGATACATCATACCGGACGACCGACCGGTACCGGTAATATCGGGTAGTACCGGCCGGTACGTACCGGTATTTAAAACATTGATTTATACACGTCTATCTGCGAGTTTTCTTTGTTTTTATTTGTATTTTATTGTTAATTTGTGAGAACCTTTGGTACTTAAGCATGAATTATATGATTACAGGTGTGTCAGAAGTTTAAAGGATCTAACACATATGGAAATGACGTTAAATGGAGCAAAAGAGTTCACAAGGATGAAGTGGAAAGAAGTTGAGTAAAGAAATTAACGTTTATGCGACGTATGTGGAAGTTATTGTAGTAATTTCACCATAACTTCTTCAGACAGACTTTTTTGGGTGATTAAAAGGCCACATAAATAGAAAAGGAAATTCTACAAGTTTCATGTTTCGGCTTGAAATTGAGATGCACCACTCCAAAAATTGCTTGGACGCCCATTAGGAAAAAAAATGATGGCGCCTAAAGATTTTGCCATGGCTCACATTCAAACAACTTTGGCAATCTTAAAGCCGAATGCGCCTCCCTTACGGAGTGTGGGACACCGCATTTGAGCAACTTTCAGAAAAAAAAAAACAAAAAAACAAAAACAAAAAACAAAAAAAGCACTACGGGTGCCACCTCAAAGCTTTGCATCAGCTCACATCCAACCAACTTTTGGTTAATTACTTTCCAAGCTTATAAATTACCTAGTCATCAAGCCCTAATTGTATCGTCACTTTACCATGCCTCCAAACATATTCCCACTTCATCTTTTCTAGATAGTCAAATGTTTCCAAGCCCAAAACATCAAATGAAAGGGTCATACATTGTCCTTATAACAAGTTCAAACAAGGATCGATTTCATCACCAACACACTTATTCCTAGGCAAACATACACACACAAAACAAAACGGGTTATTTATTTATTTATTTATTTATTTATTTGATCTTCAAGTGATTAAAGGAAAGTCCATAAAATCAAGCAAGTCATTAAAAAGTGATCTAAGTGAAGAACGAAGGTGCAATTATCAACTACTTCTTCCGACTTTAGTTTTCATGCTATTTTTCGTTGTGTTAAATTCCGGAGATTAAAGTCATGTTGTTTAGACCTAAAATAGGCTAATTTCATTCTCGCTTTATTCGGATAGTGTGATCTATGGTTAAGAGTGTTTGTTACTAGGTTTGTTTTGAACAGTGTTGCAAAAAAACTTTACAAAGCTGATTAATTGCCGCTTAGGCGTTACTTTCCGATTTGTGTAAATCGGTCAAACAACGGTCAACAATGGTCAGCGGCGGTCAATTCTTGTCAACGGTGTTCAAACTTGCCGAAAACTTACAAATCTTGCCGAAAATACCCAAAACTCGTTGTAAACTAGTTTTAATCACTTATAGTCATTGTTTATAGCCAATTACAAGATGTTTTACTAAGAAAAATCTTGCAAAGAATACCCAAAACTCGCCAGAGATACCAAAAAATTGCCGGAAATGCCAATCTAATTAATCACCGATTAATCTCACCTAGACCTGTAACACCCGGTAAATTTCCTAAACTTATTTTACTAGCCAAAATGTCTATTTTTGAAATCCCTTAGCTTTCAAACTTCTCTGAACCTGTTTGAGTTTGAAAAACAGAGGATATCTGTTTAAACGTGAGCATTACTCATTAACTAGGCCGGCACAACCTAAGATACTCAAAACAAATCGATTTATTGATTTAAATTAAATCCGAGAAAAACTATACGTGTGAATACTTATTTTTATCAGAAAAATCGTTCCGGACACAATGGCGAAAATCCCGTAACTTAAAACGGTCGTTTGCTACCTAAAATGGGGCCCACATTGAATTTATGTAAAGGTTTCACAAAAACACACAAACACCCTGAGAGGATTCGATACACTTGAAGGGTGTTAGTCCTTTTATAACGTGTGTATATGATATGTTTGATTTAATATAATTAAGTATGCGGAATCTACTTAACCACACTTAGAAGGTTATTTGGATATGAAAATGGAACAGTTATGTTTGTAATTGAACAATGAGCACAGAAAGTTTATCACCAAACGATTCAATATTATTCAAAATAATATGAGTGATCTTCACTATCACTAGGGTTACAAAACCTTGAATCTTAATGTTTCTAAAACTTGTGATATTGTTGTGTTTGTTCTTTTCTCTTAACATATATTCAAGTTCTATATTTTTGGCACAAATCTATGTCATACTATATCTAGTCTAAGATCTCTCATTTATAGTCCAAGAGAGATCTTTACAAATATTGTCAAGTCTAATCAAACACATGCTTGAGAGTGTCAGTCATTAATGATACAACATGTATCTGTGTTTACAACTTGTTACTGAACACTTTGTCTAAAGATATTATTTACCGTGTATTATTGACTATTATACACATAATATCTTCGTATACTTATCCAACCAGCAGTAGAATACTTCAACAGTTATCCACTCAGCAGTAGGATCTTCTTCACTAGCAGCAGCATCATTCAGCAGTAGAATGTTTAACGCTAGTAGTAGAATCAAATGCACTAGCAGTAGAATGATACTTAGAGTATTTCTTTGAGCAGAACTGATCATGTGAACATGTAATTTCCAATACTAATCTTCAGAGCATTTAATTCCCAACAATCCTCCCCTAAACATGTGATTTCCCTTAATCAACATGTTTTCTGAATTAAATGAGGATTGTGAAGATCTTTCAAACACTTCTTAGTCAGACCCTTGATCTGAGCTTCCCTTTGTTCTGTAAGACTAAATATCTTTCTCAGTAACTCATCTGCCATTTTCTTTTGACTTCAACAATATCAGTACCAATCTTCAAGCTTCAAACAAAGCCTAAAATATGGTGCAATTTCCTTGGATGCTTGTTTCAACAAGTGAAATCATCTATCAGCATGCCTTTGCAAGTGATGAACAAACGTAGTGAACTGAAATTGAAACTGAAAGCTCCTAGATAGAACTTTCTCCATTTGAAATGCTTCATCCCTTCTGAATATATATAATACTCCAGAATCAGCTCTGTTCTTGTCATTTTCAACCTCCATGTCATCATCTTGTATGCTCTTGTCTTTTCCTCCCTTTCATTTGGTTAATCTTCCTTGGGCTTTATTTCCTCCCCTGAGATATTTCCTCCCCTGAGATGCAAATAACATTTCCTCCCCTGTTTGGAAGATCTCTCACCATCATCCCATCATCATCTGATCTATCAATGTGAACTTGTTTTCAGACAATGTTTTACATGTAGCCATCAATTCCTTAAGATTTTATGTGCCGCCCTCATCACTTCTAGGTGTGTTAACTCCTATGAGAGGTGATTCATGGGGCATTGACTCATTATCCATCAATGGATGATTTTGCTGAGTCCATTTGAAAAATCATTTTTAAGAAACTTTTGACTTAGCAGTATGTTCATGATTTTATTATAGAAAAATCATACTGCATTCAACCATTTTGAAGGGATTAAGTGTGTAACAGATACTTAATCAAGATTTCGGTTTAAAATAACCTCTGGTTGTGTGAGAACCAATGTTTTTCAGTTATAAATAACTGCCTGTGTAAAGATAAACCTATTCAAAAGGCTTTCTTGACAGGGTTTCCAGCTCATAGCAATTGTTACCTCTAACACAAGTGTTAGATTCACTTTTGCTAGCTATTCTTTCTATCAGATGTCCTTAGACTTGCTCATTATACTTAAAAGTATAAAATGATATAAAGTGAGTTGAGTCAGTTACTATCTGACCAACTGAGCCATCAAGTCAATGTGAAACATGATAACTAGGTTTCAAGAAAGAAGTTTTAAGGGATCAATTAACTTAGGAGTAAACCTTTGTTAATAAATTCCCAAACTCAGTCCATCATAAACCTATTATGTCAGCAACTGATATCATCATTCTGCTATTTCCATTTCACTTGAAGCATCCTTTTTGTTCAATGTTCATACTTGAAAATGTTAGTCCAAAACTAAGAAACAAAATGCAAAGCATTTGTCTTATAGCAGTATCATAGATATGACTAACAAAATGAACTTAAACAAATAAAATTTGTACTAGCAGCACAAACTTTTCACTAACAGTAGTAACTTATAAAGCCAGCAGTACAATAAAAAATTTATATACAAAAACCACACAGATTAAAAAGTTTAAGGATTAAGCATTCCAATACTTGCTACCAATAATTGAAACCTTCCAACATAAAAAAGCTTTAGTGAGAAGATCCAGAAAGTTGTGTTCAGAATCAATTTTGAAAACTTGAATCAACTTTTTCTCATTGCAATCTCTCATAAAATGATGTCTAATTTCAATGTATTTTGTTTTAGAATGTTGTATTGGGTTTTCAATTATGCAAATCGTACTACTATTATCATTATGAATGACAGTGTTCATAAAATTGTACCCATAGTCAAGAAGTTGGTTTTGAAGCCATAGGACTTGACCACAGCAACTTGCAGCAGCTACATATTCAGCTTCACTTGTTGAAGTAGCCACAATTGTTTGCTTCTTACACTGCCATGAGATAAGTCTACACCCAAGGAATTGACATCCTCCAGTTGTTGACTTTCTGTCCAAGCTAGCGCCAGCATAATCACTATCCGAAAATGCTACCAAGTCAAAAGGTGATTCCCTTGAATACCATAGACCCAACCTTGGTTGACCCTTGAGATATCTAAAAATCCTCTTGACAGCTGTTAAATGAGAAACCTTTGGAGTTACTTGAAATCTTGCACAAGCACAAACAGAGAACATGATGTCAGGTCTTGATGATGTGAGATACATCAAAGAACCTATCATAGATCTGTAAGTGTGTACATCTACATTGTCTCCATCTAAATCTTTAAGAAGTGGCTTCTCAGAGTTAATTGGTGTGCTTGCCATTTTTGAATCAGCAAATTGAAATTTTCTAAGTATCTCTGCAACATATTTATATTGACTAATAAATATGCCTTCACAAGATTGCTTAACTTGCCGACCCAAAAAGAATGTAAGTTCCCCCATGGAACTCATCTGAAACTTATCATGCATAAGCTTCTCAAACTCCAAACACATCTCCTTCCTTGTAGATCCAAAGATGATATCATCCACATACACCTGAACTAGCAAAAGATGACTCTTGTGCTTCTTGATGAATAATGTCTGATCTATCTTGCCTCTTTGAAATCCATTTTCTAATAAGTAGGAAGCTAGTGTTTCATACCATGCTCTAGGTGCCTGATGAAGGCCATAAAGAGCCTTAACTACTCTGTACACTTTTTCTGGATGGTCAGGATCAATGAACCCTGGAGGTTGTGAGACATACACCTCCTCTTCAATAGTTCCATATAAAAATGCACTCTTGACATCCATTTGATACACTACAAGAAAAGTGGCTTTTTAGTACCCCCATAAGCGTCCTAAAATGGTACTTTTTAGGACCTTTCATTTAATAGGACCAAGGATGAAAGCGTTTCATCTCGAGCGGTTGTAATAGGTCCAAAGCGTCCTAACCCTTATGAAACCAATTTTATGGTCGTAATATATGTCTATGAATAACACAAATAGCGTCCTAATAAAACCATATTAGGACACTTTTACATTGTTTTAACATGTGATTACCTACTTTTAATCTTTTGAAACACATAAAAACGTCCTAAAAGTATTGTTAGGACGCTTACGATGTAACATCATAGCTATTTTAGCAACCAAGAAAAGGGTCCTAATAACTCAAATAAGATTATGATACCAATTTTATGGTCGCATTTTACGTCTATAAACAACACAAATAACGTCCTAATAAAAACATATTAGGACACTTTTCCAATGTTCTAACATGTGGTAACCTACTTTTAATCTTTTGATACACATACAAGCGTCCTTTAATGTTAATTCTTAGGACGGTTATCATATACCATTATAGTTACTTTAACACCAAGAAAAGGGTCCTAATATCCCAAATACGATTATGAAACCAAATTTATGGTCGCATAATATGTATATGAACAAGCAAATAACGTCCTAATAACAACATATTAGGACACTTTTACAATGTTGTAAAATGTTGTTACCTAATTTTAATCTTTTGATACACATACAAGCGTACTTAAAAGATAATTGTTAGGACGCTTATCATATAACATTATAGCTAATTTAGGACCAAGAAAAGGGTTCTAACATCTCAAAGAAGATTATGAAACCAATTTTTTGGTCGTATAAAATGTCTATTAACAACCTAAATAACGTCCTAATAACAACATATTAGGACACTTTTTCAATGTTAAGTTAATTGTTAGGACGGTTAATAAGTTTAATAGGACAATTTAAAAGTCCTGACAAGTCATATGATAGTACGCTATTTTCACCATGCACACTATATTATTACGATATGAATAAAACATCAACTAAATATTAAATGAATAAAAGGAAATTGTATTTCAAATTACCAATTGTCATAACAAAAGCACTAAACATAAATAAGGTAGACAGAATCTAACATAAAGTCTGTTAACATTAAACAATACATTAACGCAACAAGAAGCTTAGTCCGTGGTCATCATGCATCATCTCTCTCAATCCTCACGGGCCACCTACAAATGAACACCCATGTATAAGCATTAAGGTCCATGTTAGTAAAATTATTGGTATCACAAGATTAACAAAGACATACCGAGATAAAGGGACAAGGCCATGCTATGGTTGCACCAACACAGTCTTCAATTGTGGTAAATAACCCATAGGGTCTCACCAAAATTTCATCTCTTTTTGTTGGTACTTGAACGTTTACCTCACACCATCCTCGTCCAAGCTCTGCACCACCAACAATATCATTTGGGTTCAAGCTCCTCAGCCATCCTTTTGCTACAGTCTCGGTTAAGTTTAGAATGCTTTTAAGGAGAACTTCATCCCCGACCTAGATTTCAGTTTTCAACAAACATTTATCAATTTATAGTTAACACACATGTATTAGGTTAAACAGATGTAATACTGCAGGTATGGAGTTTCTGACTAACATACCATTTTGACTTTTTGATTTTGAACTTAAACTTTGACTTTAATGAAACTTGTTTGATCCGTATGCACTAATTATGATTATTTAAGCTATGATAACACTAATTTAAGATACATGAACAAGATTTAGACCAAGTGGGTGAGATTTGATCCTCACAGGTCCCAACAGTGGACTGTGAGAGTGAAGGTAATTTGATTTTGACTTTCTGTAGTTCAAACATTGGTTTTATAGTTTTACTGGTTCTAATATCACCTAAGAGGTCAGAGTGTGCAGATAAACAAGTGAAAAGGCAACTACCACAGTTGAAACAACACAGAACCAAACACCCCTTAATAACTGAGTTAACAAATTTAAAAGGTAAATGAGCATTCTAAATCATAATACTGATACATAAGCTTGTAGCCTAGGTTCATTAGCTATCAAAGATAAAATAAGCTATAACAACTAGAAAGGAACATACCCGTAAGCGTGGAGGTTCAGTGGTTACAACAGGAGAATGTTGTGATGTAAGAGGTGGAACAATGGAACTATCCGTCGACCCATTCTTCTCTGATAACTGGGCTCGTAACTTTTCATTTTCACTAGTAAGTTCTCCACATCTAGACTTCAATTCGTTGTTTTCTATATGAATTGCTGAACGACTTGGTGTTACACCCCAAACATCAGAAGCACGAACACCTAGACCATACATGCCTGCATCACCATTTCGATCTTTACCCATAACTGTAGAAAAAATATCATCTGGTCCAGGATTATCAATCGAACCGTTGGGCAGATTATCACTACGTCGTTTCATATCATCCTGCATTTTATATAAACATGAACATATAGGAAAAGCATGTATTACGGAACAAAGCATATTGTGTTTAACTTCTGCTATTAATACACTTTTGCAAACATAAAAGCATATTACTTACAATCGCTTTTGCAGTGTCTTCATTTTTGGTATTTCCATCTTTGTCAGCGAAGCATGCACTAAAAAGATCCAATCGAGTTAGATCTCGTCCCAAAGATGCCTGTATGAATAAAAAGAAAATGAATATTAAAAGTGGATATCGACAGGATACATTAACAATCCCACTTTCACCATACACTTACCTTTAACTCTTCCCTTTTGCGAGCATAACTTTTTTTACCGGTTCTTTGGATCATCTTCTTTTTTGCCCGATTCGCCTTGTTTTTTTCACTTAAACTCTGCAGCAGGAAATTAAAATATCATAATGGGAAATTAACTAATGTTATTTAAAGTGGAAGAGAATTTCACACCTTAGTGTTTTCTGTATTCCAATACTTCACAAGCTTCTTCCATTGTTTTTTTTGCACTTGCTTTGGCCTAGATTTTATTTGTTGCTTAACTGACAAAGACGGATCATGGTAGAGTTCCTTAACTCTTGCCCTCCAGTTCTTCACCTTCCGCCCAAATGACTGCAATATCCATTTTTCTCCAGCTTCCGGAATATCAAATTTGGTCTAAAAAATGTAATAGCTCACATTAGAAAACAAATACTTAATTCATTAACATATAAATTTAACATTGTGTACCTTTAAGAATTCAAGCAAAGCTTTTTTTTTTTCGACGGCAACTTTATTCCATGGTTTATAAAGCGGACAATACTTTCCACTCCTTGAAAGGGTTCCCATGAAATGAGTCAGATGACTACTTTTGTCGTTAATAGGTTGTCCGTGTTCATTAACTGAAATAGGAATTCTATCCCCTTTTTTTTGGGCCCAAACTTTTGCCATACGTGTTGGTCCTCTCTTTTTATTGCTTACAATCCGACCTACAAAAAGTGAACATGATTTACAATAGATACGTATACATTTAAAATACTAAATAATTGGAAATGGAGGCAATATCTTAGCGTTGTTTTTTGTCTTGTTTTAATTTAACTTTATTATATAATCTACTTATATGACACAATATATGATATATGATTTTTAAAACGATGCAATAAAGTAGACCATGTTAACCTGTATCATTTCGAGCTTGTGTAACTACATGGTTTTCTTCATTTTCAGAAAGCTCAGCTCTAACCTCTTCTCCGACTAGATCATCGCCGTCATTTGTTAAATCGTTCACAATCTCCAAATCATCCTCATTCTCCAAATCATCCATGTATTTATCTACATCATCTTCTGAAGTAGCTTGTTCAATATCTTCATTCATAGGTATGTCTTCGATATCATCATTTTCAACATCATAAAGGTCTTCATTGTTATCTATATTAAAAAAAAAAAAAAAGTAAGCACCGAAAACAGTTAACTGAATATACACTTAATAGTAATTTATTATCATATATATAGTATTTGAAATTTATAAATAGTTACCATCAGATCTCAAGTCACGCTCCCCGTGGTCATGATCGTTGTCAATTGCAACTAAGTTTCTCGAAGTTGCAGTTAATCTCCCTCTCTTGACAGAAGTTGGTTGATCATTTCTCGTTTGGACTTGGTCGGACTCTTGTACCCTACTACGTATTGCCCTCCCTGTATCAATCTGTTGTCCCTTTTGCGATTGAGATTCTGAAGATGTTAGCCCACTGGAGACATTCGGAGCACCTATTCGTTTTTTTGCTAAATTTTTATATCTAGTCATGGACTGTGGAGCAATGTATTTTCGATGCTGTTTCATGCAAGTAGAATTGTTAGAAAAGAAACATAAAGAAAATATAGTAGCCAAATTTATTATTCGTACCTTTGTATTTTTTTGTGTAGCCGCTTCTTGTGGGTTAGACATATAATCTGCATCTTTCTCACCGGTGTCCGTTGGTTTCTTTTTCTTTTTCTTTGTGTTGTCACTCTGTACTAGACTTGTCAAAGAGTTAGCAATATTTTTCACTCCCAAAGCTTTTAATCTCTGTTGGTTTTCTTGAATATTTTTCCTTCTGGACATTTCATAATCATTCGTATTTCTCGTGGTGACTTGGCGTTGCATCCTGTTATTTTCCATTACATGTGCACAAAACAAATAAAATTATTATGAGATTGCAAAGAACAATAGTCATTTGAGAACAACAAAACTGAAATCAAATCACTATCTGTTACATGTTACAGAATGAAATACATTATCTACAAACAAAAATAGACGCAAATCCTTCGGTTACATGTCACAGAATGAAATACATTAGCTATAAACTGATATCAAATCACTATCACTATCACTACCCAAATCCTTTGACCCAACTTTACACAGGTATATCAACATTCATTTAAATTAAACAGGCCAACTAAAATACAACTTGTACCATATCTCAAATAAGCAGCACTTATGATCACATATGAGACTCATCAAACACACACTTAAGACTCATACCCGAACACAACTTGTACCCGAACCCACCATTTCACACACTTATGATCACTTATGAGGTCAACCAAACACATACCCGAACCCACAAATAAGCAGCACAAATAAGCAGCACTTATGATCACTTATGAGGTCACTTATGAGGTCAACCAAACAATGATAATACCAACCACATACCCGAACCCACCATTTCACACACTTAAGACTCATCACTAACAATGTATAACAATAACAATGTATAACAATGATAATACCAATAATAATAACAATAACAATAACAATAATAATAATAATAATAATAATAATAATAATAATAATAATAATAATAATAATAATAATAATAATAATAATAAGAACAACAATAATAATAACAATAAGAAAGGTTTCCATTACCTGTTGAGTCAGATCTTCAATCAAAAGTGAAAACCCACAATCAAAAGTGAAAACCCTAAAACGAAATTGAGATTTTAACCGTATGTGAAAAACGATTTCCATTAATAAAATCGAATCAAATACTTGATTTCCGAAAAGATATGCTTGATTTTCGCAGCGCCAAAACATTATTATTAATCCGAATTTTTCCCCAAAATTTTAAGCGGGTTTATGAACGTGGGTGGGTAAGTTTTCCACAAAATTTTGATATACTAGTGTATTTTATGAAATGTGTTTATATTTATTAAGCCTATCTAGCTTAATCCATAATGTTTGTCTTTTTAAAAGTTGCTTAAAATTAGTTTAAAAGTCGATCTGTAAAAAGAAAATCGAAAAATAAAAATAAAAACGCAAAACGTGGGGTGTGGGATTCGAACTCAAGACCTCTCGCTAGTATAACATGCGCACACACACCACACCCCCTTCCCAAATGCTCTGGAGCACCAGTTCTGCTAGAGTCTCCACTTTAATTCCTTTTAACCTTGTTTTTTCGTTTATAGCTTATTTTCTTTTTCAGCTTATATTAGCTTATCCGTATAAGTTATTTTGTCCTTTGTATTTTTCTTAGCTTTTTTATTTCATAAAGTATTTTAGATAAAAATTTCAGATTTTTTTGATTAGTTTTAGTATTTATTTCGTATTTTTATTTGTATAATAGTAATTAAATCATAATAAATAAAATAAAATTCAAAAAAATATAATTCTTTTTTCTAAAATTTTATTTTATCATATAGAACATGTAAAAATTATAATTGTACCCATAGTGTTTATATTTCATAAATTTTACGTTTTTACTTGCGCACGTACGTTATTTTTATTAATAACGCTCGTTTTCAGTTTTCTTTATAGTTTTTGTATACGTAAGTTTTAGATAACCGTTTTTCTTACATTTTTAATCGTTTTTAATTATCTTTCACATATTTTAGCTTAGAATCCCAAAACTCTTTTATTTTCACCTTTCCGCGCGAGGTTTTTAGATTTTCTTAAACTTTTATAATAACTTTGTAAATATAGTTATTTATTTTATTTTCTTTTAATTTGCATTTAAGCCGTTAAGGCATGCAAATTCCCTCTTTGGGAATGTTTGTTTTATTTTCGTCTTGTACGTTTACGTTTAATTTAATTTAAACGTACGTTTGTATATCTTTCGCGTTTTTAGGTTTCTGATTGTACGTTTTTAACGATACAGCTGTGACAGAGCTATGACTATTCACATTCCTAGTGTTAGTCAATCAGATTCCTGTTTTTGTATATTCCATATCATTTCAACACGCACATTCGTTATATTACACTTTACACACCTCGTTGGGACATAACGACCCGGGGATGTACTTTTCTGTACTCATGTACTTAACTCCCACGGATTTAAATTGCTTTTTCTCCCGGGCTGCCAGGGCCCTTTATTACGGTTGACCGTTCACAAGCGGTTGGCTTGCGTGATAAAACCTGACGGTTCGGGAGGAATCACTTATACCTGAGATGTTAAACGAATGAGTGGAGATGATATCGTTATTCACGAGATGTTAAACGAATGAGCCGAGATGATATGGTTGTACACGAGATGTTAAACGAATGAGCCGAGATGATATGATTATACATGAGATGTTAAACGAATGAGCCGAGATGATATCGTTATTCACGAGATCTTAAATGAATGAGCCGAGATGATATGCTTATACCTGAGATGTTAAACGAATGAGTGGAGATGATATCGTTATTCACGAGATGTTAAACGAATGAGCCGAGATGATATCATTATTCACGAGATCTTAAATGAACGAGCCGAGATGATATGCTTATACCTGAGATGTTAAACGAATGAGTGGAGATGATATCGTTATTCACGAGATGTTAAACGAATGAGCCGAGATGATATGGTTGTACACGAGATGTTAAACGAATGAGCCGAGATGATATGATTATACATGAGATGTTAAACGAATGAGTGGAGATGATATCGTTATTCACGAGATGTTAAACGAATGAGCCGAGATGATATCGTTATACATGAGACAATTTCCCAGAGGTAAACAACTAAATTATTTTCCAGATGATATAGTTAAACGAATGAGCCGAGATGATATAGTTATACGAATGAGCCGAGATGATATAGTTATACGAATGAGCCGAGATGATATAGTTATACACGAGATGTTAAATGGATCGGTCTATCTTAGGGGTGAGCAAACGGACCGGATGGACCGGACCGACCGACAAAACCGACCGGACCGGACCGACCACATTCGGTCCGGTCCTCGGTCTAAGCTTTTTGGCTAATTCGGTCCTCGGTCCGGTCGGTCCGGTCCGGTCCGGTCCGGACCGACCAAAAAACCGAAAAAACATGCCAAATCTTGCCTAATTGGACCGGACCGACCGAAGACCGACCGGACCGAGACCGGACCGAGACCGGACCGACCACATTCGGTCCGGTCTCGGTCTATGGTTTTTCCGGTTCTCGGTCTTCGGTCCGGTCCGGTCCTGGCCGGTCCGGTCCGGTTTTTGGACCGTGATCACCCTTAGTCTATCTGGTCATGGCCGTTATAGAGTCATAACAGAGGTAAACAACTAAATTATTTTCCGAGGTGTAACAACCGACAATTTCCCAAAATTTTATTCTACGAGCAAAATTAATTATTTTCATGTTTTTTCATACTTTTTCCTCAGTTTTCCTACGTCTTATAATTCTTAGTCGGTTTTTATACGTTTTAGTCCGTGTTTACACGTTCTCGGCCGTTTAATCATGTTTTAGACCGTTTCTACATGTTTTATACGTTTTCCTCATTTTCATATCGTGTTTGTTCATTTGTATGCGCCATGTGGTGATTTTTGCAATGTTTTAAAAACCGGGTTTTTAATTAATCGATCCGGTTTTTACGGTGAAAAGGAATTTTAAACTTGAGTCTGGTTCCTCAAGCCTTTGGAAACTCTTCTTGATATTGTGGTGGATCTCTGACGTGATCACTGTGCATCCTTCCATCCGCAATTATGATTCTGTTATCAATTAATTCATCTCACAGCCACATATTATCTCTATATATATACCCATTTGATAATCTCTCTTAACCCTAATCTAATCTCACAGCCACCAAACTAATAACCCTAATCCCAAATGGCAGAAACCCCAAATTTGGATGAAATGAAGGCAGCCACAGAGACCGGGAAACTTGCTGATGCTTTCAAAGTATTGATATTGCATGAGAAAGTCGAAGAGAACAACTTCATTGCTCGTATTGGTGAAGAGAGCAGTCAACTGAGAGAGGTCATACAGAAAAAGTCGAGGACCATTGATGAGGTTGCTCTAAACTTTTCTCGTTGCCATGTTGTTGCTTCTACAGGTCACGATTGTTTGATGGAAATCCAACAATGTGATCGTAGGAAGCTTGATTTGATGGCCCAGCTACTGTTGCTCTCTCGTCGAAGCTTGGAGTTGAAGGATCAGTTGGTGGAGAGGATTGAAGAAGCTGAATCTTCAGATGACGAAGATTAGTATCTTTGGTCTATTTCTTTTGTGTTTTGGGTATCATCAAGGGTAGATGTTTGTGGTGTGTGGATGTTTGTGGTTTTAGTGTTTGGTGAATGTACATGAATGGTTAATGTATTTTGTAAATGAATATTATCTATGAATGGAAGATCAGTTAGTTTTATATCTATAAATGTTTATTTCTTTTTAACATTTTTTTTTTTTTTGAACATTGACTTTCATTAAGCTAAGTAAGTCATCATAAACATAAGCAAATACCGGATCTAACCTGCACCACTTGCTGATTCCACTCCAAACACCATAAGCGAAGCCACAATTAACCATCAAATGGTCCAAATCCTCATTCGCCAACCATGAATGTTAACCCGCAACGGAACCCAAGCTTCCCATTTAAAATTAGTTTCCCTCGTCCCATCTCTATCTTTCGTTAACCCCACCTTCACCATCATCTCAATCAATTCACATCCGACAACCGGAAATCAGCAACATCATCAAGAGCATGTAATACCTCATAATTAAAACCCTAATTGTTTTTGCTAAATTTTTATGAAACAAAATCTGTGGTTAATTGAATTAGGCTCCCTTTCTTTTTGTTGAAATTATATGTGGTTTTATGTGGTTAATTGAATTAGGTTTAAGATGGATACGAGTTGGATGTCTTTACCAAGATTTACCAAAGAATATAAAAAAGGTCTTTACGACTTTCTTGATCATATATTTTATAAGGAGGGTAAAAATGGACAGATTTCATGTCCATGTATTGATTGTGGTAATCAGATATGGGTAGATCGGGAGGACGCTGGAACACATCTGCTATGTGTCGGGTTTATGAAAGGTTATACAATTCCACCTTTCAGTTCCAAATCAAGTGATGCTCCAATGTTGGATGCTGAAGATGACATGCAAGGGTTGGTGAATGATGCCTTCCATCGGTTTGGTGTTGACACACAAGAAGATGACATGGGAACACAAAGTGAAAGTATGAGTATGCCAAACCTAAAGGCGAAAAAATTTTATAAAGTGTTGGGAGAGGCAAAGAAACCACTATATCCTGGATGTAAGTTATCAGTTCTTTCTTTTATCATTAGACTATTTCATGGTAAGTGTGTTGGGAAATGTAGTGATAATGGTTTCAGCAAGATGCTGGATACAATGAGGGAAGCCTTCCCCGATGCTTCTATACCGAAGTCATTGTATGAACTAAGGAAGATAATTCGAGAGTTGGGACTTAGTTATGATAAAATTGATGCATGTCCTAATGATTGTATGCTGTACTGGAAAGAAAACATTAATAAAACGGAATGTGATATATGCCATACGTCAAGGTATAAAGCAAGTGAAGATGATTCTGCAGATGTGTCAACCACAGCTGATACATGTAAGAAGATTGGAGCAAAGGTGTTGCGTTATTTTCCGCTCATACCACGATTGCAAATGTTATTTATGTCATCTAAAACAGCCGCCTCCATGAGATGGCATGAAGAGAGTCGCACGAAAGATGGTTACTTGAGACATCCTGCAGATTCCCCAGCATGGAAAGCATTTGATTTTAAGTATGATAAGTTTGCCAAAGAATCTCGTAATGTCAGGCTTGGTTTAGCGAGTGATGGGTTTAACCCTTTTGGAACAATGAGTGTTTCTCATAGTACATGGCCTGTTGTTTTGACGCCATATAATCTACCTCCTTGGATGTGCATGCAGAAACCTTATTTCTTTCTAACTTTACTTATACCTGGCCCATCTGCTCCTGGGAATAACATAGATGTCTATATGGAACCGTTAGTGGTTGAGCTACAGGAGTTGTGGGATCTTAAAGGAGTAGACACTTATGATGCATCAACAAAAAGTAACTTTCGGATGCGTGCTTGTTTGTTATGGACGATCAGTGACTTTCCTGCTTATGCAAATTTATCCGGATGGAGCACCAAAGGTAAACTTGCATGTCCTAACTGCCATAAACATACAAAATCAACACGCTTGACTCATGGCAAAAAAGAATGTTTTATGGGACATCGTCGATATTTGCCTACTGATCATGCTTTTAGAAGAGATAAAAACTCTTTTGATGGCACAGAAGAACAAGACAGGCAACCCCGTGGCTTAAGAGGACAAGAAGTACTTGATGAGTTAGATGGTTTTGAAATTAAATTTGGAAAACTTGTTAAGAGCAACCCAAATTTACCTTTTAATTGGAAGAAGAAAAGTATTTTTTTTGAGTTACCGTACTGGAAACATAACTTGCTACGCCATAATCTAGATGTAATGCATATTGAGAAGAATGTTTGTGACAGTGTCCTTGGAACGCTATTGAATCTAGATGGGAAGACCAAGGATCATATAAAAGCACGCCTAGATTTACAAGAAATGGGCATTAGACATGAACTTCATCCTATAGTTCAAGATAACAACAAAGTTTATTTGCCACCTGCTTGTTTCTCAATGGATAAAAAGAGAGAGATATTTTTTGTCGTGTGCTTAAGAAGGTGAAAGTTCCAGATGGTTATGCAGCTAACATATCAAGATGCGTAGAGTTAAAACCTCCAAAAGTGTTTGGACTTAAAAGTCATGATTGCCATATTTTGATGCAGCAGTTGCTTCCCATTGCCTTGCGAAATGTGTTGCCTAAGCACGTGCGCTATACTGTGATGAAGCTATGTCGTTACTATAAACAATTATGCTCAAAGGTTCTTAATCCAAATGATTTGGTTCAAATGGAAACCGAGATTGGAAAAATACTTTGTGATTTAGAAAGGATTTTTCCGCCATCATTCTTTGATGTCATGGTTCATCTTTCGGTTCATCTTGCTTCAGAGGCCAGATTAGGAGGGACAGTTCATTACCGTTGGATGTATCCAATCGAGAGGTGCACATTACTATTTCAGTAAATACCTTTATTAACAAATATTATTGAATCTAAAATTCTTGTTTTTGATATCTCAGGTATTTAGCTACATTAAAATCTTACGTGCGAAACAGGAATAACCCGGAGGGTTCCATTGCAGAAGGATATCTAGCTGAAGAGTGTGTGTCGTTTTGTTCATTGTACTTATCCAGTGATGTTGAGACCGTACATAATAAGACAAGTCGAAATGATGCTGACGATGGTTATGAGGATGTTTTACCTATCTTTTCTATGGCGGGTCGACCGATTGGTGCTCCAAAGGTAGAAATAATGGACCTTGACATTTTGGCTAAAGCACATTCATATGTGTTGTTCAATTGTAGTGAAGTTGATGAATTTCGAACGTAAGTAATTATATTAGTTGTGAGTTTCATACATTATATTATACGATTAATAGTTGTCGTTGTTATCATCATTATCATCTGTTAACACTGCAGTGAACATCTGGCGATGGTTCAACATGAAAATCGGAGAAAACGTAAGCGTGACATTCAACGTTTACATAGTGAGACTTTTGAGTCGTGGTTTCAAGATCATGTAAGGAATATACACAGGTTTATTACTTTTGGAAAATAATTATAATGACATAGCATTTTCGACCTACTAATACACGTGTGTATAACAAAACAATTAACACATCTTGCCTTTGTTCAGGTTGAGGAGCTACATGCTAGAGGGGATCACAGAATCAAAGAAAGTCTAAGGAACTTGGCAAGTGGTCCATCTGAGTTTGTGAAAAAATATAGGGGATTTATCATAAATGGTTTCCTATTTCACACAAAATATGTAGAACAGAATAGGAAAACACAGAATAGTGGGGTTATGCTTCAGGCCATGACAAACAGTTTCTCGAGTGCTACAGATAACAATCCTATCGCGGGAGATGTAACTTACTACGGGGTTTTGAATGATATCATTGAGTTGGAGTATGCTATTGACAAGAAAGTAGTTTTGTTCGATTGTGATTGGATTTCGAATGGTTCAAGGAAAAAAGAAGATGAAAACGGGTTTACTCTATTGAATTTTGAAGGATTGAAGGCTCATAACGAGCCTTTTATACTAGCTTCTCAAGCACAGCAAGTATTTTACGTTGCAGATAGTGTTGACAAAGGATGGCAAGTTGTGATCACGCCAACGCCTAGACATGTTTATGACATGGATGAACAAACAATTCTTGATGACGTGGAAACACATTTGCAGGGTGACTCATTTATGGGTCCTCAACATGACGAAACAATGGATATTGAATTGGTTAGAGGTGGTTTTGATGGAACCGTTGTGGACAACAATGACTTAGTTATTGCCGATGAAGAAGATCCAGTTGAAGAAGCTTCATGATTTCAATTAGGTAAATAGTAATAATCCCTCTTTTTATCTTCTTTTGTCATTTAACAGTTCTTATTTCCCCTATTGTGGCTTAGTTGTCCTTTTAGTGTATTATTAGTCATCTAGTTTGCTTTAAATTTAGGTAATTTTAACTTTTTAGCTAGCTACTCCGTACTTTTTAGAAGACCAACATAATAACTACACACCCTCATCACTATTTTTATGGTTCCACTCAATTACTAGAATAGATCTGATAATTTGCATGTTTCTACTTATTTTGATGTTCATTAGTTATATTTGATATGATTTGATGCTTGTTGTTCATTATTGAATCATATATTTGAATATTGGATTTGACTGTGGTGATTTGATTCAATCTGAGTTCTGAATTTGCTGAGTTGTTGTTGTTGTTTGCTGTTTAACTGAGGTTGTTTGATCATATGGGACTGAGTTGGGTGATTATGGTTGATGTTTGTGGAATGATTAAGGTTGAGTTAGTGTAAGTCAGTGGTAAAAGGGGTGTTTGGTTTGCGCTAAATTTATAGGTTAGTTTGCTTGATAAGTTTTGGAATCTGCATAAACATAAATAGTTAAGGTAATATAGGTTAGTTAAAGTCAGTTGGGTTGGTAATATAAGCAGAAAGTCAAAATCATCTTTGATCTCTCATAATCAGCTTAGTAATTTGATTCAGTAGGCCATATTAGATTTATAGGTTCAAATCTAGTTAACTTAGCTTAAATTAGTTCAATTACAGCTTAATATAACTAGTATAAGCACTTAGGAGTAGTATAATTTGGATTTAGTCAACATTTGTTCAAAAATCAAAAAGTCAAAAAGTTTCTTATTGTCTGTTTTGGTCAGGATTTCAAAGAGGTGCACAGGCCTCATTTTTTATTCAAAATACAATTGGAAAGTCGTTTTGAAAATTATTCCAGGTTGTTTTCAAGTTGCAAAAAGAATTTTGAAATTTGGAATTGATTTAAGCCTTTGAAAGTGCTTTTGAAATTGAGTGTTTGCTGAATAGTTCCCCTGTATCACAGTTGTTAAGCCTATTTCACAAGCTTGCACAATAGAGAGTAGACACATAAGCTAGTGATTTCTTGGAGGTAAAACATTCCTGAGGTGATAAGCTTTCCATAGCAGCTTTTGAGGACTTTTTGAGGACTGTTAGATGTTGGAATTTTACCAAGTCTCATGGCTTTAGCAGGTTTGGAGTTTGCTTGGGTGTCATCAAGTACTACTTTGGGTATGGGTCAGTTTGGGATATTGTGTGTTGGTATCATATGGTTTGGGTTATTGTGTGTTGGTGGGATATTGTGTATGGGTCAGTATGGGTCAGTTCAGGGTACTCGAAAGTATCTTGTGAACTGGTGATTAGATTTTTGGCAGCTTTCGACACTGTTAATCTTGGTGTTTGGTGCTGCAACATGTGTTATGATTGCTATGGTTCTCCCCCTGTTGGTATCTCAGATCACTGGAGTTACGGTATGCCTCTCAATGCTCAGTGCTCAGGCTTTGGTTCTAGATATTTTGATAATGTTTCTACCTTCATCAGTTGGGATATAAACAGCAAGGGGATTTTTGGGTTTATGGTTTCTATGGGATCTCTCAATTCAGGTTATGCCAATGTATCTTGTGAGCTGATGATTAAGATTGTCACTATTATTTTGATGGCTCACAGGTCTCAAGATTATATATGGTTAAGGGTAAAAATCAATAGGGATGCTGCTCAGATGTTGATCCTACCTGGTCATTTTTTGGTCTGCAATTTTCAATGTGTCATTTGTGCTGAGAAGTTGTGTCTACTTGGACTTCTTTTGGCCTGCAATTTTGAATGTGTCATTTGTAGCTGTGTAGATAGCTATGATGGGTATTGTAATTTGCTTTTCTTAGTTATTAGCAGTTTCAGTCATTGCCATTGTTGGGGGTTGTCCAACATGGCTTATGTTTGTATCCTGTTCTTGGAGTTGTCCAACTACAGCAGTTATTGATTTCCTAGGCAAGAGTTGGTGTTGATAGGGGTTGTCCTATCACATTCCCTTCTCTTGTGCTTTCCCCTGTATATTCCATCTTTTTTTTAATATAATTTACCTTTAAAAAAAAAAAAAGACTTTGTACCATCTGCACTGCTATTCTTGTTGAAAGCAATCAAGTTAGAAAACTCATGAGCACCAGATTACTAACATAAAAGGTGCTAGCCAAATTCAGTTGGAGAAATTTTAATTTTTTTTGAATACTAATTTAACTAAGTATTTTTTACAAGGTAGATGGAAGAACTTGTCAAGTCGGTTGACTAGTTAGAAAAGCATTAGTCACCTGATATGCATTTTTAAGTGTATGAGTTTATAGTACACACCTAAGTAAGTCATATGTATTGCACATCATACGTTCTTGCACCAGATGCAATGTCGTATTACACTATCACATAATAAGGAGTGTTCTATTATGGCGTATGATAATAAAACCACAACAAATAAGCGTACTATAAAGGTTAATGTTAAAAGACACAGGTGTCAAGGGTCCTATTAATTTTTGTTAAAATAAAACTTTTGCAACTAAGCGTTCTATAAAACTGAATAAGCGTTATAAAAAGCGGATGTTTTACGACTCTAAAAAGATGTGCCATATTATGGTGTATCATAAAAAAACCATTATGAATAAGCGTTCTATAAAGGTTAACGTTATAAGACGCTATTGTCAAGGGTCCTATTAACTTTTCTTATAATAAAAAATGTTTGCGAATAAGCGTTCCATAAAACCGATGTTTTATGACTCAAATATCAAGTGTCCTATGATGGTGTATCAATCTATGGTACCCAAGTATCAACTGTCATATTAACTTATGTTTTAATAATACATTTGCGAATAAGCGTTCTAAATAATTAATGTTTTATGACTTATGTATCAAGTGTCCTATTATGGTGTATTGTAATAAAACCATAATGAATATGCATCCTTTAAGGGTCCTATTAAGTTTTGTTATAATAAAACTTTTGCAAATAATCGTTTTAAAAAAATGATGTTATATGACTCAAAAATGAAATGTCCTATTATGGTGTACAATAATAAAACCATTGTACATAAGCGTCCTATAAAGGTTAACGTTATAATACCCACGTGTCAAAGGTCCTATTAAATTTTGCTATAATAAAACTTTTTGTGAATAAGCGTTTTAACTAACTGATGTCTTATGACTCAAAACTCAAGTGTCCTATTATGTCTTATTAGGTTATGTCATAATAGGACATCTAGTGATCAAGTGTCGTATTACACTATCACATAATGGGACACCAACAACTAAATGTCTTATAAAGTAATTTATTAGGATCCATATTTTAAGCGTCCTATTAAGGTTATGTCATAATAGGACATCTAGTGATCAAGTGTCGTATTACACTATCACATAATGGGACACCAACAACTAAATGTCTTATAAAGTAATTTATTAGGATCCATATTTTAAGCGTCCTATTAAGGTATATGATAATAGGACATCTAGTGATCAAGTGTCGTATTACACTATCACATAATGGGACACCAACAACTAAATGTCTTATAAAGTAATTTATTAGGATCCATATTTTAAGCGTCCTATTAAGGTATATGATAATAGGACATCTAGTGATTAAGTGTCGTATTACACTATCACATAATGGGACACCAACAACTAAATGTCTTATAAAGTAATTTATTAGGATCCATATTTTAAGCGTCCTATTAAGGTATATGATAATAGGACCCCAAATCATCGACCATCCTATTATATAACTTTTTAGGACATTGCCTAAGTAGCAAATATTTAAAAAGGACCCTAAATGCTCATATGTCCTATTAAGCAGTTTTTTAGGACTCCATTATCATAGCGTCCCACACAAAGGGTCCTAAAAAGCCACTTTTGTTGTAGTGATAAACTGTGAAGCCCATAAATGAAGCATAAGCTAAGAAAAGCCTAATTGCATCAAGTCTTGCTACTGGAGCAAAAACCTCATCATAGTCTATACCTTCTTCTTGTGTGTACCCTTGGGCTACTAATCTAGCCTTATTCTTAATCACTATGCCCCTTTTATCCCTTTTATTCTTGAAAACCCATCTAGTGCCAATTACCTTTTCATCCTTAGGTAAATCAACCAGCACCTAAACCTTCTGAATCTTAAACTGAAGAAGTTCCTCTTGCATAGCTTCCACCCAGCTTGAATCATCTAGGGCTTTAAGAATGTTCTTTGGTTCTGCCTAAAAGAGAAAATATACAAACAAGCAAGAGTTTGAAAACTCATGCTGCTTTGAAGCATAAAGAGCATCAAGAAGCTCTTGTTGGTATGAAGACATCAGTTGTTGTCTTGTCTTCACACCTGATTGTACATCTCTAATCACGTTTTCTAAGAAGTAGACTTTGTGAATCCTAGTGTATGGGGTAGAAGGAACTTGATAGTTAAGTGAGATATTGCTCAAATCCACCTCTTTATCTGAGAAATCTGCTTCATTTGAGTCTGAAGGGCCAGCAGTAGAAACGTTTGGCTCAACAGTAGAAAAATTAAGCCTAGCAGTAGAATGCTCTGTCTCAGCAGTACTATCATCAATAGAAACATTCTCTTGTTCTTTTGTTCCCTCTTCCTTGTGTTCATCTTAAACATCTTCTTTAGCTTTACCAGAAGAAGATTTATCATTTGTTGAAGTTGAAACCACACTGGTACTTATTGGCATCCATACATGATCTTGATTTGTCTCCTTGTCTAACCTTGCCTCATTTGTTGTTTGTGAACCTGAAAAATCATTAGTTTCTACAACAACAGGCACATAATTCATAGAATGGGTTAGAGTCTCAAGATCAAATAGCCAATTAGGACCTTGACCTGCTACATTGGATTTGTTCTCTAAAAATCACACATGCATGTTTTCCTCTACTTTCTTAGTTCTTAAGTTGTATACTCTAAATGCTTTACTATTGAGAGAATATCCAACTAAGAATCCTTCATCTGCTTTACCATCAAACTTTGCAAGATGGTCTAAGGTATTCAGAATTGTCACATGACATCCAAAAGGTCTAAAAAATCCTATTGCAGGAGTTCTACCTCTAAAAAGCTCATATGATGTCTTATTGTGAGATTTGACAACCAAAACCCTATTTTAAACATAGCAAGCAGTATTAACTGCTTCAGCCCAAAAAGTGATAAGCAACTTAGAGTCGGCTAACATGGTTCTAGCAGCTTCTATAAGTGTTCTATTTCTCCTTTTAGCAACTCCATTTTGCTGAGGAGTTCTAGCTACACTAAACTCTCTCCTAATACCTTTTTCCCTGCAGAAGTCATCCATAACTCTATTCTTAAACTCTGTCCCATTATCACATCTAATGACTTTTACTCTTTTGCTTACTAGGTTTTCTATCTCTGTAATGAATGTTTTAAGAATGCTAGAAGTCTCATCCTTAGAACTTAAAAAGAAAACCATGTAAATATGCTATAGTCATCAGTAATAACAAGACAATATCTTTTATGCTTTAGGCTACTAACAGAAGTAGGGCCAAATAAATCCATATGAAGCATAAACAATGATTGATCAATAGAGTTAAAAATTTTGGGCTTACAAGTGGCTTTGTGTTGTTTGCCTTTAAGACAAGCAATGCATGTTTGGTCATTTTCAAATCATTTTTGAGGTAAACCTCTTACCAAACTATTCTTAACAATTTGATTTATGGTTTTGAAATTTATGTGACCAAGCCTCCTATGCCATTTCATTGATTCATCCAATGAGGCCTTTGCAACAAGACAAGTAAGAGCCTCTTTAGGAACAATGTTCTTCATATCAACACTGTACATATTGGCTTTTCTTGGAATTTTAAGAAGTACTTGACTTTCATCAGGCATCTTAAAATCCGAAGAAAGTACAAAACATTCAGTCTCAGTAAAAAGAACTTTTTTCTTTCTGTCACACATTTTTGAGACACTAAAAAGATTATACTTAAGCTCGTGTACATAGTACACATCTTCAAAATCTAAATTTCCAGTTTTAATGGTACCTTTATCAGAAATTTTGCCACCAACACCTCCTCCAAAGCTAACATAGCCTCCATCTATTGATTAAAAATCTAAAACGTAAGACTTGTTGCCTGTCATGTGCCTTGAATATCCACTATCTGAGTATCCTTGATCCTCTTGTTTATCAGTTGAATGTTCCTGCACAGAAATAAGGAGTATTAGTTTCGTTTGGGGACCCAAGCCATTACTGACTTGGATATGCCTCTTGCATCAATGAAATGTAATCTTTTGAGAACAGTTGATGCAACATTGGATTTAAGAACCCAACATGCTGAGGCCTTAACAGCATTTGCCCTGTGTTTCCTAGTCGTAGTATGAACTACATGCTTAGTAGTAGAAACTGCTAGCTTTGCAGTTGTACCCTTTGGTTTCCAAAATTGTTTTTGGACCACTGCTATTGTTTTAATAGGCCTTTGAACAGTCTTTGGTGCATGTTTGAAAGTTGTTTTTGCACCTTTAGCTGTTTGTTTTGGGTAAACAGTCATATATGGTTTAGCAGTAGGAAAAACTACTTTTGTAACTGCTCTGGGTATTATTCTAGTAAAGTTAGATTGATCTTTAGTTGTTTGCCTTTTGAAGTTCACCCTGTTGTTTGTATACCCAGCTACCGTTTGGCTGCAGAAGGCTGCAAGATGGTCAAAACTACCACATGTGTAACAAGCTTTGTTATAAAAAGCAAAGTCATCACCTAGTTGGTGAGACTTGAGGTTATTCCAACTCCTTTGGTTACCTCTGGGCTTGTTTGTAGTTCTATATTGTTCACAATATCTAACTGGTTGCCTAACATGTTTAACATTGTTTTTAGGCCTATTAGTATCATGTTTGACTATCTTAGGAACACTTGTTCCTGCTTTCTTAACCACATCAGGTCTAGACATAACCTAATCATCTTCATCACTATTAGTTGTACAGTCCTCAACAACTATAGCATCTGATTTCCTAACAGAGGACACCTTGTCCTCAGGAAGTGAAGTTTTACTTAAACTCTCACTTACTTTCTTAGGATCATCAACAACTAGCTTTGTTTTTGGCTGTACACCATATTGTAGCTCAGGTTGTTGAAATTCAGGTACACCTGAATTTTCTAGGTCAATCCATGGGGGTTTAGGGATTCCTCTGTAAGGGGGTGGGACAGCATTATATCCTAACCCTGACTTGGCTCTATTAATCACTTGACATTCTATCATGTTAGTCACACCTCTAGAAGCATGTTCTAGTGTTTGTGTAGTCAAGTGAATGTTTCCATTTTCCTTTTTGATCCTATCAAGAGCCTCTCTTAAAAGCTTAATTTCAGCATCTCTAAAGAATATGTCTTGTCTTAGAAGCGCTTTGTCATCAGAAAAAGAAAATTCATTTTGTTTGTAATGAATGATCTGCTTCTCTAGGGATTCTAAACCATATTTGATTAAAGTTTGTAGTTCTAAAAGAGCTGTGCAAGTATTAGAACAAACTTTATGATTTTGTACCTCAGTAGAGAAAGCCATGAGTGCCATCTGTGAAGAATCTTCTTCTTCATCAGCCATGAAACTCCAATCAAAACCTAGCCCATCAATAGCTACCATAGCTTTTGAGTTTGGCTCAGAAACCTCCCTTGTTTTGGATGTGCTTCCAAAACCTTTATTCTTGCTATCTTGCTGCCTTGGCCTTCTACATTCTCTTGAGAAGTGCCCCATCATGTGGCAGTTATAGCACTCTATCTTTGACTTGTCAAAATCAGCAGTATTGTTGTTGCTGATTGTGAGCTTCTTCCCCATCCTTTGATAGAACTTCTTGGCTCTCATGCTAAGAAGAGAAATTTGCCATTTTAGGTCCATTTCCTCCAGATCATCATCATTGATCTCTTGGAGGTCTTCATAAGGGAGCATGGACCCATCATTTCGATTTGTGAGAAATGCACAACAAGTCTTCTCATCCAAAATACCCATGGTACTGCTTGATGAACTAGCAGCACCAACACCATCAACAACTTTCACCTCTTCACTTGGATTGGAGGTACTAGGAGTTGACATAAATGCCATGTTCCCAGTATTAGAACTAGTACCTCCATTTTTCTTCAGATCTTGTTCCACAATCTTAAAGTTGCTATACAAGTCTATCAGTTCCATGGTGTCAAGGTCTGGCTTGTTCTTCCAGACAACAACATGTATAGCCTACTCTTTTGGTAAGCTTCTCAGAAATTTTGAGTTTAAATCTTCTTGAGGTATTTCAGCCCCAAGAATAGCAAGTTGGCTCACAATATTCTGAAGCCTATTAAACATGTGATCAAGAGATTCATTGTTGGACGAGGAGAAGTTTTCAAACTGCTGCTTGAGCAGTGTCTTGTGGGTTTTCTTGGTGGCTTCATTTCCACCATACCTGGCAACAATAGCTTCAAATAATGACTTGGCATCTTTGAACTTGCTGAAGTTTAAAAGTTGATCATTGGGAATGGTCATCATCAGCATGCTTCTTGCCTTTAGATCATTTTTCTTCTTTATTTTGTCTTCTGCAGATGTTGGGTGTAGCTGCAGAGTTGTCACCACTTTGCCATCCACTGTTGATGTAGTGGTTGTAGGCTGGTAAGAGTTTCCATCTTCAATGATTTCCCAAAGTGCATAGTCTTGCACTTGGAAATATTGCTCTATCCTCAGCCTCCACATCTCAAACTCATTCTGTTTGAGCATAGGTAATTTTGCAGCAACACTTGTCTGAATAGATTCAACGTCCATTTCTTCTTCTTCTTCTTCTAAATCAAATATATCAGTCCAGCTCTGATACCAACTGAGAGGATTCGATACACTTGAAGGGTGCTAGTCCTTTTATAACGTGTTTATATGATATATTTGAGTTAATATGATTAAGTATGCGGAATCTACTTAACCACACTTAGAAGGTTATTTGGATATGGAAATGGAACAGTTATGTTTGTTATTGAACAATGAGTACATAATGTTTATCACCAAACGATTCAATATTATTCAAAATAATACGAGTGATCTTCACTATCACTAGGGTTACAAAACCATGAATCTTAATGTTTCTAAAACTTGTGATATTGTTGTGTTTGTTCTTTTCTCTTAACAGATATTCAAGTTCTATATTTTTGGCACAAATCTATGTCATACTATATCTAGTCTAAGATCTCTCATTTATAGTCCAAGAGAGATCTTTACAAATATTTTCAAGTCTAATCGAACACATGCTTGAGAGTGTCAGTCATTAATGATACAACATGTATCTGTGTTTACAACTTGTTACTGAACACTTTGTCTAAAGATATTATCTACCGTGTATTGTTGACTATTATACACATAATATCTTCGTATACTTATCCAACCAGCAGTAGAATACTTCAACAGTTATCCACTCAGCAGTAGAATCTTCTTCACTAGCAGCCGCCGCATCATTCAGCAGTAGAATGTTTAACGCTAGCAGTAGAATCAAATGCACTAGCAGTAGAATGATACTTAGAGTATTTCTTTGAGCAGAATTGATCTTGTGAACATGTAATTTCCAATACTAATCTTCAGAACATTTAATTCCTAACACACCCCTCACCCCATTTTTCACCGCTCACCCCTACCTTTCATCCTTTGGCAGAAACAGTCCCTCCAGGAGTATAAAACCCTCTAGGGTTTCACTATTCACACACACCAATAACACTCTCTCTCTAAACTTTATGTCGCCGCTATCATTTTCGGCCACCACTTTCGGCCAAATTCCGGCCAACCACTTTCCAATACCGATGCGTAGATCAAGAATAGGAGACCATTTCTGGAAAGTATCAAGCTGAGAGGAGCACGTTTGGGTTGTTTTGGAAGCACGCCGCCGCTCACCACCACTTCCCCACCCTTTTCTCTCGTTGGTAAGAACATACGCGACCCTTTTTCTTATATTTCTTTCATTTTCATCAAACCCCAATTCGGATTATTAAAAAAACTTTAAACGATTTCGAGGCTAAACTAATTAAACAAATGTTTTTATTGATAAATCTCGTGTGGATCTAAAGTTTTAACGCGTGACTCGCTCGTCTCGCCACTGAGTCACTTGACTCGTCTGAGTCAACTCACGAGTTGAGTTGATTCGTGGCTAGGTTTATTTATTTTGTGTTTAGTTTGATGTTTTCGTGCTTATGTTCGTCCTTATGAATTTATTTTCTTTGTTTGATATTTAGTTGGTGGTGATTTATGCTAGCCGATTTATATTCGGCTCATGGGAATTGTTTTGTGTAGAATGGTAGTGAGTCATGACTCAAGTTGGTTTGGATGTTTGGTTTGCCGTGTTTGAATTAAGTCATTAACGAGGTCGTGTGGTCAAGTCATGGCTAAGGAAAACCCTCGTAGGGTGCGCTTTGGTCCATCTAGGAGCACCATCAAGGGATGGTTACCTGGGTCGTTGATTTGGTCTCGACACGGGTCGAGTACTACTCGAGAAGTAAAGTCGTTAAATGGTTACCAAATGATTTTTGTGAAAATAGTTTAGTAAAAACGTCTGGTGAAAGCGGTTTTGTGAAGTGTTTTGGAAGTGTCAAGTTGGGCTTAGGCCCAACAGTCCATAGAATGTGTTTGTCTAAGTCAACGGGCTCATAAGCCCAATGACAAGGGTTAATATTTATTTGGTTATAACATGCGTCAAGTCCAGTATGGTTTAATTAGTGTGTGTCGAGTTTTTATTTATAAGTCTTAGTCGTTTATTCCTCAGTTTTGGATATTAACTTAATCTTTATCTTTGTTTTGTTTTCGTGATCGATGATGATTGGACGCTATTGGAGTATTACTGGGGTTTTGACACAGAATATTTGAATTTGAAAATCATTGTAATAATTTAGTTAATTTGGACATTGTTTTTAACCGTTATCGGATTTACGATATTAGCTGTAGGACTTATTGTATGATTTGATACAAGATACGGAATAATATGTTGGACTCGATGAGAGCTTAATATATTAGGACCCGAACGGACACAAATTATCCGATAAGCTGAATACTAATAATTACGCGAATGATAACGATCTAAAACTTATAAAACTTGTTATAATACTTAATTGTTTACAAATATTCACGTTAACTCGGGAACGTAATATAAACGGACACATTACGCCAAAGTTTATAAAACCTTACAACTTTTATAAACTTATAAACATATCAAAGATCTTATAAATTTATACAAAATGACCTTATTCAAATATATACAAAGTTACATTATGGGAAACGGGGTAAACATCCAACTCATTCATCGACTTATCTTTGGTCTTATATTCATTCGATATCGTTTATTCGTTCATTCTTGATTCTATTCGTTTTGGCGTGAGTTACTGTTTGATTGAACATTTTACGACTCTTACACGAGAACGTTTTACTATTTTTCTCCATTCTTTTCTTGTTGTTTAATCGTTATTCTCCGACTCTTATCGTCTTAGCGTGAGCTACACATGGATTTACATATTTTTCTCAACATCACACGAGATACAAACAAGTACTTCTTTTCATCATCATTGAAACTAAATCTTTTCAATCAACAACACGAGTATTCCACAAGAACTAAGACACATTATCTTTTGAAAATCCTTTACTTTATGAAACATACTCTGAGATAACCTTTTACTTATTAGGTTGTGCTGATCTCGTACCATTGTGCTTATAATTCCTGAATGCCGTTGTGTTGTACTACTTGATGCTAGTTGCGATATCTTGCATTGCTGCATACTGAGGTGAGTTCATAACCCCACGCTTATTATCTTAACTGTTTTGTAAACTACTTGGGGTGAGATACATTCTACTATTTTTACCATGATCACAATTGTTTGAAAACTGTACTTTGAACTGAAAACTTTGCTAAACGCTTTATTAACACTAAGTACCACTATTGCCACAAACAAGTCCCTTGATCATGCACCATTAATAACTTGCGAGTGAGCGCAAATATAGTGTATAGGAGTATAGGACTGACTAACCTGCCATGTTGACCAAGGACGGCAACATGTGATGTGCTATATTCTAGTTACCTAGGTATTTGGCAAACTACCTACTTGAGGGCAAATGTTATTATAATTCCGCGGTTACTGTCGACTTACATCAATGTTATTGATGCCGGTTAACGTTTTGCGTGTCATGAGCTTAGTGCAATGGTAATTATTGAAATTAAAGGTGTATAACAACGTAACCCACTTTTCCTTAAACTTGAAATCTTGTGATCAACTACTTTATTTTTAAACCTATGAATTCACTCAACCTTTGTGTTGACTTTTAGCATGTTTTATCTCAGGTTAGATCTTTTCCGCTGCACAATTTACTTTTGGAGGAGCTTGGCGAAGGGAATGGCATAGTCATAGATGACTCTGAAAACTATTTGGGACCGATTTAATTCTTTTATGGACCAATATTTTTCGCACTATCTTTGAATGATGTAAATTAAATGTCTTTAATTATGAAATTTCTTCTAAAACGGCCGAAATAAAACCGTTCTTTATACCTTGTGTTGTGATAACAGTTGAGTAGCACCCCACGACCTGTATGCTTCCGCTGTACCGATTTGGGGGTGTTACAAGACCGATTACAAGCTATAAAGGAGTCGACCGCCCGACTACCAATTCGCTATTTTTGCAGCCTTAGTTTTGAATAATACATGCTTGATCTTAGTGACCAATTTGTATTATCGTTTTATTATCTTATTGTGATTTCTTGGAAGATTTGAAAGTATTAATAGATGGAAGTTATTATACTTGATAATTATTATCGTTAGTGATTATTTTACACTAGGCGAAGGTATGTTGATTTGCGTTACAATAGTGAACAATAATGTGATTAAGGGTATCTTAAGTCTAAAATGGAATCCGACCTAGATGCTTGTACTTAGATTACGAGAAATCAGATTGAAGGTTTAGTGCGTTGACTATATCATATATTTGTAAATCGGATATAAAGCTTAATTTGCTATGGTAAAACAATAGACGGATATTAGGTTGTAATAATAATAATAATATAATAATAATAAAAGTTGGGGAATTAAGAGTGGGTGATTTCGGTCTTACTTGATAAACTTATGATTTAAATTTTAAAACAAGGAAACTTACTTACAACTTAAGTGACCATTACCCAATAAAATATACTTTTTTTCAAAGTTTTACACATTACACAAACACTTACTTTACTTGTTGGGATTAACCAAACATTCACTTCACTTTTTTAATAACAATAATAATAATAATAATAATAATAATAATAATAATAATAATAATAATAATAATAATAATAATAATAATAAGAGAAAATCTTGTATTCGACCTGGACTTATCACGACTATTCTACACGCACCCGGGTCACTGCCCGGTTGTGTTAGTCTAATTGGCGTTGTTTACAAATTTAAGACTAGAGCTAACACATTAAATTTTTGCGCCGCTACTAGAGAATTTGTCTATTTTCTTCTTCTTTGAGTGTTTGTTCGGTTGTGTTTTTTTTATTTTGTTTTCTTTCTTAAGTTAGAAGTTCAATTAAAAAATGTTTGTTTTTATCTTCTATATGTTTTATTTGAGTGTTAGTTAAACTCTTTTAGGATTTATTTCCAAGAGACCGAGTTACTTTTTATTTGTTATGAATATGTATGTTTTACTATTTTGGTTCTTTTTGGATGACTTTCTATAGGTTACTTAAGTAGTGGATGATAGAAAGTTTTCGGGGAAACAACATGTGTGTGACAAATGGTAATTTTCACATTGTTAATTAATATTATATGAGTATTAATTATTTTTAAGCTAAGTATTTCTATGCGCATTTGCATGTTTCTGAGTGTTTTTGAGCATTTTTTGGAGCTGTCCCGCATACTGTAGCTTACAGTCACTGCAGAAAAAATATATTTTTGTCAGTAAACCTAAATTATCATATTTCTGATAGTTACTGACAAGTCTCGTAAGTAACTAAGAGCTTTCTCGCATTTTTCTGAAAAACAACCGCACACGTATACCGACAGCACAGTACACATGGTAACAGTCAAATAAATATATTTTTGAGTCAGTAATGATATTTTATCACATTTCTGACAAAAACGTGGATGAAACTTTATTTTACGTAAACGTGTCCAAAAACGTCAAAACGGGACTTTATGGTCGCGTTTTAAGCTCAAACCGACACACGATACACCAACGCGGGTAAAAATTAATTCTACCCTCCCCTAATAACCTTAGAACCGGCCAAGGTATTTACTCCACCACAAAGTAACAAAATACACCCACTAACAAGTTATAATCTTATTTATAATACATACTTTTCCCTAAATGCTATAACTACAAACCATGCAATCCATTCTTATCATCTAACCATTCCTTGATCATTTTTGATCATCGATACCCACGACACACTCTTTTCTCAAAAATCCATCCATTTCTTTTGAAGTTCAAGACAATCAAAGTGTATATTAAAGGTTTTTGGGTTATTTGGAACTTAGTTTGGGTAAATTTGGTGAAACATTGGGTGTTTCTTGTTCTTTCTTGGCTCGTTAAATCCACAACCATTGTAAGGATCCATAAAACTTTTCAAATCTTGTTAATCTCTTGTTCATTTGATGCCTAAAGATGTTTAAAAGTGTTGAAAGTATATATTTTGTTGATTTGGAAAAATCTAGGGCTTGTATGCTTCTATATAGTGCTCGACTTTTATGAGTTTTATGAGTTAGTTTATAAATTTCTTGCTTGTGTGGTAAATCTTGTTACATATGGTGTTAGTTTGATGATACAAACACTAGTTACGGTTTTTACGCGAAATTAATCAATATATAAGCTTTTGAGGACATGTATATGGATCGGCTAGATTAAAAATAAAAGATTATTGGGTTTTGAAAAACATAAAATTTTGGCTCAAATGGTTAAATGGTGGAAAAATATAGTTAAGTGTTTATTTGGATTAGCTTATTTAATAAGCCATAAGCTATAGAAAATAACTAGTAAAAATGGGAAAATGGGTTGAACTAAATAATATGGGTCGAATAGACCATAAAATAGTCAACTTAGAATATTTAGATAAGTAGCTTATTTATTAGAGCTTATTTGATAAGTTTAAAGTTTATTAAGTAACTAATAAGTACTAAATAATAACAAAATGGACTAAATTAATTTTTGGGCCATAAAACCCACGACTTTACTGTTGGGCCGAAGCCCATGAAGGATTTTGTAGTTTTGACCTTTTGACCAAACGGACCCAATGAGCGAGTAAAATGATTTTTAGAAACGCGTCGATATATACGTTATAACTAAAAATGCGTTTTGGACTAAAACTTGGTTATTGGGCTTTTCTCTAGTTTTCGGCCCAATGAGCAACAAAAATGACGAAAATGATTTTTGGAGTATTTTCCGACTCGCCGTGTTTATTAATGTTTAACGAAACGATAAATATAACGAAAACTATTTTGGACTTATTTTGAGACGTTTAGTCTCCGGAAGGGTAAAAATTGACATTTTCACTAAATTGATATTGAGATTGACTTTTTTTGACTTTTTGACAAAATATTGACTTTGTGTCGAAATCTATTGTTAATACTTAAAAGTAAAGATAACGAATAATATAACGATGAAAATATTCACGACAATTGAAATATACATCACAATCACATTTTTTGCACATATAGTTAGTTAGTGGAATATTTGAGGAAAATTTGCAACACTTGAGAAATATGGAAACATTGTACAAACGAATGGGTCATGCCCAAATTTTCTAAAAATCAAACACTTAGAATATTTTTGTGAAAACACTTAACTTAAGTAAACTTTATAAAAATTACTTAACAATGTTTTAATTTTTCCTATAATCAAAATTGTATTATAAATGATAAATAATATTTATAATATAATAATCATCCACTAACTCCATTATTTTATTATTTCTCAAAAACCTATTTAATTAATTTTAATCTTAATTAATTAAATAACAAAAGTATTTATTCTAATAATATATATATATATATATATATATATATATATATATATATATAATATATATATAATATATATATATATATATATATATATATATATGAGTATATATATATATAACACTTGCGCATTTTAAGCGGTGAATACTAGCACGGATGTTCCGTTACGTATTCCCACCGTACACTTTCACCATGAGCCACCGTCATAAAGAACGTCAACAATAAATCATTTCGAAATATATTTTACCACACAGCAAGCAAGAAATACACAAGCACTATTCAAGCGTAAACTTTTCAAATAAAGTTAAGACACATGAGACACGAATATTTCGCTAAGACTTACCGTACTGATTTAGGTTGTCTGTCTGCGCGGTTGCATTATTTTGTTGATTAGCAGATTGTTGTTATTGAAAGGTGAGTTTATAGCCCCATATTTTATACGATTTTTGCTTTATAAGCTTGGGATGAGAAACATGCAAAACTGTTTTCATGGACCAGAAATGAATTTTGTTTTTAAGTACATACTAATATGCAGAAACCTAAGTTTAGCTGAATCCCATTTTTGCCCACTATCATCTACCGTTAATTCCTTTCTTGGAAGCCGTTTGATATAAATAGATCTATTGGGGATGACACCCTGGTTCGGTTGGCTCGGCATAGCCAAGGCGAACGTATACCAATCGAATAATAGTCTGAGTGTCTGGGGATTAACACTCGCGGGCACCCCCTTTTTAGCTAAGGCCAGTCGGGCCCGTGGCGATGTCATAGGTCGGTGAGATGAGGCTTAGTGTTTGCATAGCCGAGTAGTGTGTATTTACTGAATTGTTTGATGATATTGCTTATGGTCCATATATGCTATTTACTTTAAACCTATGAACTCTCCAGCGTTAGCTGACTTTTAGCATGTTTTTCTCAGGAAACTGAGGTGCGTTTAGCCGAGTGCAGGGCATGGCGACGGTCGTAATAAGTGATGGAAATATTTTTAATGCGTTTACTCTGATAGTTGGACCTTTTATTTAAATGGGCTTCATTTTCGTCTGAAATGGATTTTATGTAACGCTACATAATTTGACTTATGTAATATATTTTAAAACGGATTTTTAATCCGTTCCCTATATCTTGTGTTATGATTATCGACCTCGTAGCACCCCAAAGTGTATGCTTCCGCGAATATTGTGATTTTGGGGGTGTTACAGATTGGTATCAGAGCCTAGGTTATAGAGAACGCGGTTTATAAAAACCTTAAACTATAACCGATTTTGAAAAACTTTTCATCATGACCGCCGGATGCCTGCCAGTTTAGCTTGCTTTGATTTGAGTGTTAATTGCTTTATTTGATTTTGTCTTATAATATGCTATTTGAGTATTTTATTAAGCATATATGATATAAGTATTTTCTACATACTTACACGTGTCGCACCATAATTGTCACAGACCATCTCCCTACGTAACATCATCATTTCACTTTAAGTAGAATACTCGCTACATGCCACACGAATTCATTTTCTATTCGACTCCAAGTTTGGACTACCGTCTTATTTTTTGAAACACTTACATTACTATCGTAAAGGAACCTACTAACTTATGTGAGCACGAACTTAACCTATCGCCCTATAACATGTCTCCTTGAACCATATACTTGTAGGACACATCCTTACTATATCTCACATTTCTTTTCTCATTGTGAAGAACCATGTCATATGAGAGGCCAGACCTAAACTCCACAGCCATGGAACAACTCATAGCCCAGCGAATTACAGAGACTATTGCTTCCTACGAGGCGGGAATCCGCATGGCTTGCAATCTAATGGACCGGGAAACACATCAGGAAGTTAAGAGCGTTAACAACAAAAGGAAGTGGAAGGATCACCCAAGGAACGACAATAACCAGAACAAGTGACAAGAGGTCGCCAAAGTTAATACTGCTAGGTCTGGAAAGAAGAAGGTACCATTTTGCAACTTTTTGTAAGCTACACCACAAAGGACCATGCATGGTTAAATGTCACAATGTCAGAAAGTAGGACATTTGGCCAAGAACTGCAGGTCCAGACCCCTAGCCACCACTCAAGCAGCACCACCCAATAATCGAAGGGCGGAAGTCACCTGCTATGGATGTGGTGAGAAGGGTCATTTCCGTAATGAGTACAAGAAGCCCAGGAATCAGGGCAATGGTGGTGGCCAGGGTAATCAAGGAACAACGGGGAACCAAGGAACCAAGTAAATAGGAGCAAACATGGACACCATAGAATAGGAGGAAACCAGGACTCAGACGTGATGACATAAGAATGACTACCCTATGTAATAAGACCTAAGTTTAGACTCTTTTAAGTTCATTGTTGTAAGACTTCATTAGTATCTTTCTGTGAACCGCGTTGTATGGTATGGATTTGGTGAACCTTTATTATGAGATGTAAGCTTATTTGACTCCGACTATCAATGGTCCTATGCCAACTAGGTGTACCGAACGCCGCCCGTTGCACTATTTATCTTTACTATCAATTAACAAACCACTTTTCCACCATTTTTAACTATTTGAACTCGTACTATAAACCAGCTGTCCACTTTATTATCTTTCCATAAAATAAATAAATGAAATTGCTACCAACACTTTGAACTTTTGCAAGTATTTCACAGACTATCTCGTAGTCATACTACAAATCGTTTCACTACCAGATTTCAGAATCAAAGTTTTAACCTCACTACTATCCTTGAAACAAGGAACTTTCCTTATATTGCCTTACGAAATTGTTTTTACTAACAATTGATAAACTAAACTAAAACTTGGATACTATTTTGCTAACAATGAATCATTTTCCTATTATTCTATAAATTGTTTGCAAATCATTTTACAAACTATTCTGTCACTGCTCGGCGAATTATTCACTTTTTGAAAAGTAGTTTATGCTGCAAGCTCGCGAGCAGAAAAACCGATATGTTTTCTTGTAACTAAACTCAGCATTGCATCGTTGGACCTCAATTATACAAAGCCTGATCACCTTTGTATAATTCGGGTAGGACCATACTATGCTAGGAATGGTTGCTTTAAATTTTTATGAAAGTCGAATCTTTTATTTCCTTTTCGAGAAATCAGAAACTCGCGTGTGTGAGTACATAAAAGTAGTGCAAGTCATGGGCATCCGTGCTAGAAACCACCGTAACCAAATAGGTTTTGACGGCAAGATACCACCTAGAACTAGCTTTACTTCATACCATGTCCAAAGCTGAAAGGGTAACTTACACCAGTAGCCAACATAAGATGACCCCACTGATTAACATCTCACGGTACACTACCCTTTTCGATTTCGAGAAACTGCATCAGACGAATCTTACTGAGCCAACAAACTAACTACTAGTAGCAATCAACAGCATCTTTCAAGGTCGTACTCTAGAACTACAAAACTCCCCAACCAACAGCGACCCTAGAGACTCTAACGTCATCCCCAGTCTAGACTGGATGTCGAAATATCGCGTTGTAATCACCCACAAGGGGAAACTAGTCCGCATACCTTATGGTAGTAGAATCCTAGCAATACAAGGAGGACCCCTAGATAGAATTAAGCAATGAGTGCAACAAACCCTGAAATCAGAGAAATGCTAGTGGTCATGGTAACCAGCTAGCAGTAGTCAACAATGGAAACCAGGGCAATGGAGAAGGAGCCCGTGGAAGAATATATGTTATGGGCAGAAGGGAAGCCCAGGATGACCCAAACGTGGTGACGGGTACGTTTCTTTTAAATAATCGTTATGCTTCAGTACTTTTCGATACGGGAGCAGATAGAAGTTTTGTGTCGACTGCTTTTAGTTCTTTGATTAATATAGCACCAACCACTTTAGAAAATGTCTTCGACGTAGAATTAGCAAACAGAAATCTAGAAAGAGTAGGTACCATTATAAGGGGTTGCACTCTAAACTTATTGAACCGCCCGTTCAACATAGACCGTATGCCAGTAGAGTTGGGTAGTTTTGACGTCATCATAGGGATGGATTGGCTATCGAAATATCATGCCGTCATCGTCTGTGATGAGAAGATCGTCAGAGTACCCTACAGGAACGAAATTCTGATCATTGAAGGAGATCGCTCCGATCGTGCGAGTTCGTCAAGATTGAGCATCATCTCGTGTACGAAGGTGCAGAATTACATCAAGAAAGGATGCCACCTCTTTTTAGCTCATGTGACTGAAAAGAAGGAAAAGGAGCCCGGAGAGAAAAGATTTGAAGATGTGCCAATCGTAAGGGATTTTTCGGAAGTTTTCCAAGAAGACCTACCTGGACTCCCACTGGCCAGACAGGTCGAGTTTCGAATCGATTTGGTGCTAGGAGCCGCGCCTGTAGCGCGAGCACCCTACCGATTAGCACCTACGAAGTTGCAGGAGTTGTCTGATCAGTTAGCTGAACTGTCTGGAAAAAGTTTTCATCAGACCGAGTTCTTCACCTTGGAGAGCTCCTGTCTTGTTTGTAAAGAAGAAGGATGGATCCTTCAGGATGTGTGATGAGTGTCTAAATACTCATCATTTTTACCTAATCTGAGCTGCCAAAACTCTCAAAAACACTCAGAAATGCATCATAATACTGAAATTATCCCAGAATTGTGTTTTATATGTTTCAGATGCAAAATGTTTAAAAACAAGTGAAAAACGAACAAAGTTTGCATAATTGGCAGTTTCAGTCCCTCAACTTTTAAAAGTTGTCAAATCTAGTCCCTGATCACTAAAAAACTTGTACAAATATCATTTTTGGTCCTTGGGGATTCATAAGTTGTTAAAAAAGTCCTTTGAAATTAAAAATTGCATATTTACAAACTTTGGTCCTCAACTTTGAAAAATGTCAAATTTAGTCCTCGGGTATTTAAAATATGGAAATTATCAAATATAACCCTTGTACTATTCTTATATGGCATAATTGGTCCTTGTGTTAACTTTGGAAATTTGGCAGGTTCAACCCTTCAAGAAATCAGAATATTACACTTTTGGTCCTTGTGATATCTTAACTACAAACCAACCGGATCCAATAAATAAATAAAACCCAACATCCTAATTATCTAAACCCAACCCATCCTATTTTACTAAACCCAGCCCAACCAAGCCCAATCCTTCTATTATTAAAACCCGACCCAGCCTGGTATACAAAAACCATTTGACTTGGTCAAACTCATCCCCAACCTCTAAAACCCCGCCAAACCACCTAGCCCATGGTTTCTCTGCTAAACCACCACCCATCCAATCCCACTCACCTAACAATGCCAAAAGCTTTTAAAGCTTCTTCTCCACCTCCTCCTAAAGCATTAAATGCTTAAACCTGCTCAACCCACTACTATCAATTTTGGCGCCAAAAAGTGAAATCAAGGGCTGAGGTCGAATTGAAGTAATCCAAGGGTGCTAAAAGATTCAGAGGATGTCGACATGAATATCCCAGTTACTTATTGTATAAATAGTCTAGCTTGTAAGCCAATTTTGGCAAGTAGTAAAATTTTAGTTAATCGCACTTTTCAATTTCAGTATTTCTTAATTGTAATTCTCATTTCAGTTTCTAATATAAGTTTGTTTCGATCACATTTGTCAAGTTTTTCAAGTTAATTTTACTCAGTTCAAGTTATATTTAGTTTCGACTTATATTGTATTTCGTATTAACTTTAAGTTACTTACATTACCATTAAAAGCTCAAAATCACCCTTGTTATAAGTTTACATAAGCTAATCTTAGCTTTATGTAAGCTTATTTAGATTAATTCAGTTCTCAATTTCAAATTCGAAGTGAAGTCAACGAAAGTCAACAAATTAGCTTATAAGCTATTCTGGATCAATAAGCCGATTATTGTGGAAGCTTTTGGGTTAGTGGCTTCATGGGAAGCCTATAGGTTGTTCTTGGTCACTAGTTCTTGGTCTCAAGGTCTAATTCGATTGTGAGCCTTTATAAGCTTTTTCTTCATATTTCAAGTTACTGTTCTATAAGCTTATCTTAGTTTATCTTTGTCATTTTTAGCTCATCAGTAGTCTACTATCTCATTTCAATCAGTTTCTTTTGTTTTAAACTGCCTTGTCACTCTTTTCACTTAATAACCTTTTAAAAGCCAAAATAAGATTATAAGCTAGCTTGTTGATATCAGTTTTCATTGCAGTCAAAGTCATTTTAATAAGCTTAACTTAACCACTAGTGTCACTAGGTTTCAATTTAGTACTCTAAAAGACCCATTTCAGTTGGAACTTACCAAAACAGTCCCAAAAGGACTGTTTGGTTTAGCAACCTGTCATAGGCCAAACACCCATGTCACTGTTACTTGACCATTAAGCCAAGTTTGAACAAGCTCATTTAAGCCCTTAGCAGCTCTTTTGAAGTTTCTATTAGCAATATAACTAGTTAGAACCATTTTGAACCCACTGTGTGAATTTTGGACTGCCAAGAGATCATACAAGCTCAAACAAGCTCAAGGCTTGTTCAGTCCATGCCTTTGGCATTTTTGTGGTTCATTTTGTCCACTTAGTCGATTCCAAAGACCCTAGAAAACCCTTGCACAAGTTGTGCACAAAGATAGCAGTCAGCCAGTTCAGCAACTGCATACTGCAGTCCTTTTTATAGTTTTTAGAAACTTAGCACATTTTTAACTCGACCCATACAAGCTCTCATAAGCTAGTTTTTCTTGATTCTTAAACTTCACCAGCTTGAGTTTATTAGGGTATTTTTAGTTCGAATTTTGGAACACTCTTAGGCCACTAAAAAAAGGGCCCCGAACAGACCTCGATCGCCCTGGTGCAGGGCATAACCCCTAGCAGACCCAAAATAAGCTCGGCTTATTTAGAGCTTTTAAGCTCTTAAAGCCTGGTTCTTTCTAGTTCATATAAGTTCTCTAGTCATAATACATTCCATAGAAGCTATTTTCGAAAAGCTTATAGCTTATTTCGAAGCTCTTAGTTCAATTCGAAGTTTTCTAGTTCTAATAAGTTAAAAAGCTTAAACTGCAGCCCCATAAGCTGCTTTTGTAGCTTATTTCGTGAGAAACAAAAATAAGTCCAGTTATAGAAAACACTTATTACCAGCTTATTTGTATTTTGCAAAAAGAAAATCTAAAAAAAATAAAAAGTTAGTAAAAAGAGTACTTGGGTTTCGAACTCGCGACCTCACGTACACAAACCAAAGACTCAACCGCTGTGCTAGTGCTTCCTTTTCATTAAACGTTTGCACTTTTTAATATTTAATATATAGTAGCAGTTTAATATAAATAAGCTTATTTGCTTACCAGCTTATTTTTAGCTTATCCGAATAAGCTAGTTTTTCCATTTTAATTTTATTAGCTCAGAGATAACTTCTAGTATTTTACAAAAAAGTTTTGTATTTTTTTAAGTTTAGTATTTTTAATCTATTTTTTTTTTTGTTAAATTTAGTTTTAAATTATAATAAAAAATATAATAATCATAAAAATATAAATCTTTTTTTACATAATTTTATTTTGTCATTTTTAATCTAGGAAAAAATATAAAAATATTTTTAGACCTTAAGAAAATCAAAAATAGAAATAAAGTGATAGCTTCTATTTAATAGAATTATCTTTTTAAATTTTAATTAAGTAATTTTCATTTTTATAATTTTCTTAGTTTCTAATTACTTAGTAATATTTTTAGAAAAAGTTTTAGATTTTTCTTTGTCCATTTAGTATTTTTTATAAATTTAAATAGTTTAATAAGTTATTAAATAATAAATAATTAATAATAATTAAATAAAAAGTATAAAAAAATATAATTTAAGTTTTTAAATAAGTTTTAAGTTATTTTACATTTTTAGGTTTTAAATTTTATAAATTTTAGTTTTTGTCCCATTTTAACTTTTTCGTTACGCGTTTCAGTTTATTAATTCGCGTTTAATATTATTGTGCATATCTGTTTTTGTTTATTATTTAGAATTGTTAAATAAATCAAAATCAAAAGCAATCTAAATCATCTGTCACTCTAATCCTAGCTTTTCACAGTTTTCCATTCACATCTCGTTGGGAAACGATCCGGGTGATCACTTGCCTGGTTTCACACACTACACACGAGCATTCGTTCTGAGACTGTTTGCCTTTTATCATTTATTACGGTTGACCATTCACAAGTGGTTGACTTGTGTAATAGAGAAATAAAAGATAGCCGGTTTGGAATGGATCAAATTTTGGCGCCGCTGCCGGGGAGGTGTGCTGCGACAGTTGTGTAAGTTTTAGCGATTAGTGATTCGAGATCCTTCTTCCAAGAAGTTCCTATTTCCCGAAAAACAATATAAAATACAAAAATATTTTTTTTTCTTTTCTATATATATTATTATTATAATTATCATATAAAAATTAAAAACCCAAAAATATTTTCCGTTTTCTTTAATAATAAACAATAAAAAATTAACCATCGAGAACCAAGACTGAGTACTACCTAACTGGGGGTACGGCCATAATAAGTTCCCAAACCAAAGAATTAAAACTTTACCTTTGTATCACTTGCGAATATCGGCTCACCTTTAATTGATAAACAAACTCTAACGGAGGTTCTAGGATAGTCTGACATTAAATTGTCGGACTGAAAGAAGCGGGTTTTTAAGGAGCATTTAATTGCCCACCTCTGCTTCTCCGCCACTCTGTGCGTTTATCTTTTAGAGAGCTACCGTACGCTTGTTGATTGTTGGTTAAGTTTACTTGTGTTTTCTCTCGATCTTGATTTTAATTGAAAAATTTTGCTAAGTGCATGCGCACTCGTTCTTCTAGGTCTACAAGCCCTTTCCGTGAGCTTGGAAAAATACCTCGAAGACGTCGTAGACGTTCTGCTCCATCAGTCGTACCCGAGATACGGACTGATCCCGAAACCCCTGTCATCATGGCAGAAGACCGCCCTATGAATGAGCTTCTCCAGGCTCCCACTGAGGGTTATGGAGATGCCATTATTGTTCCAGCCATCGTGGCTGAGAATTTTGAGCTCAAGACTGGGTTGATAAACCTGGTAACATCGCGTCAATTCTATGGTTTTGAGAGGGACGATCCTCAAGATCACGTTCGATGGTTCAATAAAATCACATCCACCATCAAATGTAAAAATGTCCCGGAGGAATCAATCAAACTTCTTCTTTTCCCGTTTTCTATAGATGGGGCAGCCCGGATTTGGCTTGACAAACAACCCCCTCGGTCAATTAGAACATGGGAAGATTTAGTTCAAAAATTCGTAAATGAATTCTTTCCTCCTTCCAAAACCACGCATCTTAAAAATGAAATCATGAAATTCACTCAAAGGTTTGATGAACCATTTGGGAGAAGCATGGGATCGTTTCAAAGAATTGCTCCGCAAATGTCCTCATCACGGTTTCACCGATTTGATGCAGATGGACACTTTTTACAGTGGGTTTAAACCCATTGATCAAGATTCTCTTAATGCCTCAGCTGGAGGTAATTTTCTGAGCAAATCCACTAAGGAAGCCATTGCTCTCATTGAAAATAAGTCTAAGGTCCGCACTACAACGAAACAGGACATATAATTCCCAGGCTAGTGCTGGTCCTTCCACTTCATCTCCCGTGAGTCAGTCCAGTACTGATACTCAGCTTGCTGAACTCACGAAGGTTATTCAAGCTCTGGTTTTCTCCACACAAAAGAAAGAGTCCGCTCCGCAAACTTCTCACACTGCTGAAGTCAAAAAAATAGAAGTTTGTGTTACTTGTGGTGGTCCTCACGCTTACTATAATTGTACTGCCACCGATGGCAATACATTTGATGTAAATGCTATAGCCGGAACATCCAATCAAGGAGGTAATCAATACCGTCCTCAAATGGACCCAAACCACCGTGCTAGCAATCAATTCGGGCCACCCGGATTTCCTCCTCCCAACAATCTAAATAGGAGTAATCCTAATCAACAGAGAGGGCAGAACATGCAAAATCAATTTAATGCCCCAAACAATCAATACCCACCCCAGAGGGGTAATCAAGGGTATTCAGCTCCGAATCACCAAGTACCTCTCCCAAACGAACTTGATAACTACATCAAGTTTAATGAGAACAAAATGAAGGCAATACAAAATCAGATATCTGGATTGAGGAATGAATTTCAAACTTCAATATACAAGCAAGGAACTGAGCTTAAGAATGAGCTTTCTAATAAAATTGATCATTCTCAAAGCGAAGTTAAGAATATGCTTACCAGTCTCATGAATCATATCAATCCACCTTCTACCTCGGGAGGTCTTCCTGGTAATACCATTCCAAACCCAAAGGGTGAACTGAAAGCTGTCACCACACGCAGTGGTAAAGCTTATGATGGACCCACTATTTCTACTACCACTTCTTCTCCTCTCCCCAAGGTAGTGGAAAGTGAACCTGAGGTAACTGAGGACAAGGAACTTCCTATTAATAACGGAGGTGCCGACAACGTCCTACCTCAAGTTGTCCAGAAACCAAAACCCAAACCAGGAGTTGTTTTTGAAATCCCTGTTGAAAACCCTAAATCCAAACCTTCTATTCCTTATCCATCACGTTTACATGAGCAAAAGCTCCGCGAAAAAGCTAGTCAACAAATGGAAAAGTTTTTCAAAATTTTCCAGGAATTACATTTTGATATAAGATTTGCGGATGCTATCATTCTGATGCCCAAATTCGCATCCACAATCAAACACTTGTTAAGCAACAAGGAAAAACTGTTTGAAATGGCAAAGACTCCATTAAATGAGAACTGCTCAGCGGTTATATTGAAAAAGCTTCCGGTGAAGCTTGGAGATCCTGGAAGATTTTTACTACCTTGTGTCTTTCCAGGAATGGTTGAATGCTATGCCTTGGCCGATCTTGGTGCAAGCATTAACCTGATGCCTTATTCAGTCTGGGAAAAACTTTCTCTTCCTGCACTCACTACTACCTGCATGACTCTTGAGCTTGCAGATCGTTCCACATCTCTTCCTCGCGGCATTGCTGAGGATGTATTTGTGAAAGTGGGAAAGTTCCATTTTCCGGCTGACTTTGTGGTTGTCGATTTCGATGCTGATCCCAGGGTTCCTCTCATTCTTGGGAGAGGATTCCTAAAAACAGGACATGCTCTCATTGATGTATTTGAGCATGAAATCACATTACGTGTGGATAATGAAGCTGTTACTTTTAACCTCGATCAAACTTCGAAGTACTCTTCAAATAAAGATCCTGAATCGGTTAACCGAATCGATGTCATTGATATTGTTTCAGAGGAGTACTCGCAAGAGTTTCTTGGTTATTCTAATAATTCTGTGAGTGGGGATACCACCACATCTTCTTTACCTATAATTTCCGACTCTTCCCCTTCTCTCACTCCGTTTGAGGGAAGCAATTTCAATTTGGAAGAGATCGAGGCTTATCTCGAGTGTGATTCATTTCTGGAAGGAATTGATGACGCTGAGATCGATCTGGAGAGAGATATTCTTCTTCTTGAGACATTGTTAAATCAGGACAATTCTCCTCCACTCCCTCCCGTTGAACTTCATAATGAGGAAATCAAATCGGTTGAGAAAAACGATGAATTTCCTGAGGTCGAACTCAAAGACTTACCACCTCATCTTGAGTACGCGTTTTTGGAGGGTGATGATAAATTACCCGTCATTATTGCTAAAGACTTAAGTGATGAGGAAAAAACTGCTCTAATAAAGGTCTTGAAGTCACACAAGCAAGCAATTGCTTGGAAACTCTCCGACATAAAGGGTCTCGACCCTGAATTTTGTACTCACAAAATATTAATGGAGGATGACTTCAAACCAGCAGTCCAACACCAGCAAAGGGTAAATCCCAAAATCCACGATGTTATCAAACAGGAGGTTATCAAACTTCTTGATGCAGGATTGATTTACCCCATCTCTGACAGTCCTTGGGTTAGTCCCATTCACTGTGTTCCAAAAAAGGGTGGCATAACTGTTGTCACAAATGAGGAGAATGAGTTGATTCCAACTCGTTTGGTTACTGGGTGGCGTGTTTGCATTGACTATCGTAAGTTAAATGATGCCACCCGAAAAGACCATTTTCCTCTGCCCTTCATGGACCAGATGCTTGAGAGATTAGCGGGAAACGAGTATTATTGTTTCCTTGATGGTTTCTCGGGTTACTTTCAAATCCCTATTGATCCACAAGATCAAGAAAAGACCACATTTACATGCCCCTATGGAACCTTTGCTTATAAACGTATGCCTTTTGGCTTATGTAATGCTCCAGGCACGTTCCAAAGGTGCATGATGTCCATATTTTCCGACATGATCGGGAAATCGATGGAGGTCTTTATGGATGACTTCTCAGTCATTGGGGATTCATTTGAAACATGTCTCTCCCATTTAGAAAACATGTTGAAACGGTGTGAAGACACCAATCTTTGTCTAAATTGGGAGAAGAGTCACTTTATGGTCAAAGAGGGCATTGTCCTCGGCCATAAGATATCAAAGAGCGGGATTGAGGTTGACAGATCTAAAGTTGATGTCATTGGTAAATTACCTCATCCCACTACCGTCAAAGGTATTAGGAGTTTTTTGGGTCATGCCGGTTTCTATCGTCGATTCATACAAGATTTTTCTAAAATCGCCCGGCCTATGACTCATCTTCTTGAAAAGGATGCTCCTTTTATCTTATCACCCGAGTGCATCGAAGCTTTTGAAACATTAAAGAAAAAGCTTACTGAAGCACCCATTCTGGTTGCCCCCGACTGGGATTTTCCCTTTGAACTCATGTGCGATGCAAGCGATTTTGCTATCGGTGCAGTCCTGGGGCAACGAAAAGCTAAACATTTTCAGCCTATCCACTACGCAAGTAAAACCGTGACTGAAGCTCAAACTCATTACACCACTACAGAAAAAGAATTGTTGGCTATGGTGTATGCCTTTGAGAAGTTTCGGCCATATTTAATCTTGACAAAATGTTTAGTTTATACGGATCACTCGGCTCTTAAATATCTCTTTGAAAAACAAGATGCAAAGCCGAGATTACTCCGTTGGGTTCTCCTCCTACAAGAATTTGATATCACAATACGTGATAAAAAAGGAGCTGAGAACCTAGCTGCTGATCATCTATCCAGATTAGAGAACCCACACCAAGATGTTTTCGAGAAAAAGGAAATAAATGAAACATTTCCTCTTGAGACACTCAGTGCGGTTGCTTTTCGTGGAGATTCTACTACCCCATGGTTTGCCGACTTCGCAAATTACCATGCGGGTAACTTCATAGTGAAAGGGATGTCGACCCAACAGAAGAATAAATTCTTCAAGGATGTTAAACATTACTTCTGGGACGACCCCTACTTATTCAAAATATGTGCGGATCAAGTCATCCGACGGTGTGTTTACGGGCAGGAAGCTGTTGACATTCTCAAAGCTTGCCATGCTGGGCCCACTGGGGCCATCATAGTCCAAACTACACCGCCAAAAAGGTGTTTGATTCCGGGTTTTATTGGCCCACAATCTATAAAGATGCCCAAGATCTCATCAAAACTTGTGAAGCTTGTCAGCGTCACGGAAATATTTCACAACGAAATGAAATGCCACAAAATGCTATTCAAGTTTGTGAAATCTTTGATGTCTGGGGCATTGACTTTATGGGGCCATTTCCATCATCTCGAGGAAATAAATACATTCTCGTGGCTGTTGACTATTTGTCAAAATGGGTTGAAGCAAAAGCTTTACCCACTAATGATGCCCGAGTGGTTGTAAAATTCCTGAAAGCTCTGTTTGCCCCGTTTTGGAACTCCACGAGCTATAATCAGTGATCGTGGTACGCATTTTTGCAATGACAAATTTGATAAAGTCATGCAAAAGTATGGTGTAACTCACCGTCTTTCTACTGCGTATCACCCACAAACAAGTGGACAAGTAGAAGTTTCAAATCGGGGTATTAAAAGAATTCTGGAAAGGACTGTAGGAGAAAATCGTGCATCCTGGTCGGATAAATTGGATGATGCATTATGGGCCTTTCGTACAACTTACAAAACACCCATTGGGTGTACGCCTTACAAACTTGTGTACGGAAAGGCATGTCATCTACCGATCGAATTAGAGCACAAAGCCTACTGGGCCTTGAAACATGCTAACTTTGACCTCCAAACTGCGGGTGATCACCGTAAAGTTCAAATGAATGAACTAAATGAACTGCGTGATCAGGCCTACGAGAACTCTTTGATCTATAAAGAAAAGACAAAGAAGATTCATGACTCAAAAATAAATAACCGCGTTTTTAACGTTGGTGATCGAGTCCTTCTTTTCAATTCAAGATTAAAGATCTTCTCAGGCAAACTCAAATCCCGATGGTCTGGTCCATTCACTATCACAAAGGTTTATCCATATGGTACCGTTGAGTTATCTCAAGCTGACGGTCCTAATTTCAAAGTGAATGGTCATCGTTTAAAACACTACTTTGGAGAGGACATACCATTCATGGTTGTCCCGGATCTTCAAACTTTCCCCATGAACCAATGAATGCGGGGATCGAGTCAAGCTAGTGACTCGGTGATCAAAAACATTAGCAAAACATGGGTTTTCACCCGTGTCTCTGTTTTCTTTCTCTGTTCTACCACCTAGTGTGGGGGAGATGCCCCACATGTTGTATATATGGAAATTTCAAAAAAAAAAAAAAAAAAAAAAAATGTGTGTTATAAAATAAAAGGCTATTAGTATTTCCCTTTCACGTTCTAAGTGTTGGTTTAACAACCGGTTCTTTGAATATTGAGGGCAATATTCAGTTCTAAGTGTGGGGGGAATTCTCGCGAATTTGATCAAATGTACCATCTAGTACCCCCATTTTAGCCAAAATTTTAAAATTTTTCTCACTTAGAACTCAATAAATGGTTATCAGTCCGCCATGTCTAACCCACATAAGGATTGGCTAATCCGAGAGCAAACGGCTCTTGGTAAAGATGTCTCAAATCCGTTGATGGCTTGCAATTTGCCGAAAATTGTATGGTATTCGACTCACCATATCTTCATAAGTGAAGAGTTGGCTAGACCGCAAGGTTATGGCTTGTGGTAAAGGCAGTAGAAAAACCATGATTGGTAATCAGCTCACCAAAGATAATATTGATAATTTATCTAAGAGTTGGCTAGTCCAGAAGCAAACGGCTTCTGGTAAAGACAAATCAAAACCGTTGACAGCTTGTGGTTTGCTCAAAATCACTTGGTTATCACTGTACCAAAGTTCTTACTTGAACTGAAACAATTGGCTACTCCAGAAGTAATGGCTTTTGGTAAAGAGTCTTTCAAATCCATTAAATCTTCATAAAATATTGCTAGGGACTAGCAATAGTTTAGTGTGGGGGATTGATGAGTGTCTAAATACTCATTATTTTTACCTAATCTGAGCTGCCAAAACTCTCAAAAACACTCAGAAATGCATCATAATACTGAAATTATCCCAGAATTGTGTTTTATATGTTTCAGATGCAAAATGTTTAAAAACAAGTGAAAAACGAACAAAGTTTGCATAATTGGCAGTTTCAGTCCCTCAACTTTTAAAAGTTGTCAAATCTAGTCCCTGATCACTAAAAACTTGTACAAATATCATTTTAGGTCCTTGGGGATTCATAAGTTGTTAAAAAAGTCCTTTGAAATTAAAAATTGCATATTTACAACTTTGGTCCCTCAACTTTGAAAAATGTCAAATTTAGTCCTCGGGTATTTAAAATATGGAAATTATCAAATATAACCCTTGTACTATTCTTATATGGCATAATTGGTCCTTGTGTTAACTTTGGAAATTTGGCAGGTTCAACCCTTCAAGAAATCAGAATATTACACTTTTGGTCCTTGTGATATCTTAACTACAAACCAACCGGATCCAATAAATAAATAAAACCCAACATCCTAATTATCTAAACCCAACCCATCCTATTTTACTAAACCCAGCCCAACCAAGCCCAATCCTTCTATTATTAAAACCCGACCCAGCCTGGTATACAAAACCAGTTTGACTTGGTCAAACTCATCCCCAACCTCTAAAACCCGCCAAACCACCTAGCCCATGGTTTCTCTGCTAAACCACCACCCATCCAATCCCACTCACCTAACAATGCCAAAAGATTTTAAAGCTTCTTCTCCACCTCCTCCTAAAGCATTAAATGCTTAAACCTGCTCAACCCACTACTATCAATTTTGGCGCCAAAAAGTGAAATCAAGGGCTGAGGTCGAATTGAAGTAATCCAAGGGTGCTAAAAGATTCAGAGGATGTCGACATGAATATCCCAGTTACTTATTGTATAAATAGTCTAGCTTGTAAGCCAATTTTGGCAAGTAGTAAAATTTTAGTTAATCGCACTTTTCAATTTCAGTATTTCTTAATTGTAATTCTCATTTCAGTTTCTAATATAAGTTTGTTTCGATCACATTTGTCAAGTTTTTCAAGTTAATTTTACTCAGTTCAAGTTATATTTAGTTTCGACTTATATTGTATTTCGTATTAACTTTAAGTTACTTACATTACCATTAAAAGCTCAAAATCACCCTTGTTATAAGTTTACATAAGCTAATCTTAGCTTTATGTAAGCTTATTTAGATTAATTCAGTTCTCAATTTCAAATTCGAAGTGAAGTCAACGAAAGTCAACAAATTAGCTTATAAGCTATTCTGGATCAATAAGCCGATTATTGTGGAAGCTTTTGGGTTAGTGGCTTCATGGGAAGCCTATAGGTTGTTCTTGGTCACTAGTTCTTGGTCTCAAGGTCTAATTCGATTGTGAGCCTTTATAAGCTTTTTCTTCATATTTCAAGTTACTGTTCTATAAGCTTATCTTAGTTTATCTTTGTCATTTTTAGCTCATCAGTAGTCTACTATCTCATTTCAATCAGTTTCTTTTGTTTTAACTGCCTTGTCACTCTTTTCACTTAATAACCTTTTAAAAGCCAAAAATAAGATTATAAGCTAGCTTGTTGATATCAGTTTTCATTGCAGTCAAAGTCATTTTAATAAGCTTAACTTAACCACTAGTGTCACTAGGTTTCAATTTAGTACTCTAAAAGACCCATTTCAGTTGGAACTTACCAAAACAGTCCCAAAAGGACTGTTTGGTTTAGCAACCTGTCATAGGCCAAACACCCATGTCACTGTTACTTGACCATTAAGCCAAGTTTGAACAAGCTCATTTAAGCCCTTAGCAGCTCTTTTGAAGTTTCTATTAGCAATATAACTAGTTAGAACCAGTTTGAACCCACTGTGTGAATTTTGGACTGCCAAGAGATCATACAAGCTCAAACAAGCTCAAGGCTTGTTCAGTCCATGCCTTTGGCATTTTTGTGGTTCATTTTGTCCACTTAGTCGATTCCAAAGACCCTAGAACCCTTGCACAAGTTGTGCACAAAGATAGCAGTCAGCCAGTTCAGCAACTGCATACTGCAGTCCTTTTTATAGTTTTTAGAAACTTAGCACATTTTTAACTCGACCCATACAAGCTCTCATAAGCTAGTTTTTCTTGATTCTTAAACTTCACCAGCTTGAGTTTATTAGGGTATTTTTAGTTCGAATTTTGGAACACTCTTAGGCCACTAAAAAGGCCCTCGAACAGACCTCGATCGCCCTGGTGCAGGGCATAACCCCTAGCAGACCCAAAATAAGCTCGGCTTATTTAGAGCTTTTAAGCTCTTAAAGCCTGGTTCTTTCTAGTTCATATAAGTTCTCTAGTCATAATACATTCCATAGAAGCTATTTTCGAAAAGCTTATAGCTTATTTCGAAGCTCTTAGTTCAATTCGAAGTTTTCTAGTTCTAATAAGTTAAAAAGCTTAAACTGCAGCCCCATAAGCTGCTTTTGTAGCTTATTTCGTGAGAAACAAAAATAAGTCCAGTTATAGAAAACACTTATTACCAGCTTATTTGTATTTTGCAAAAAGAAAATCTAAAAAAATAAAAAGTTAGTAAAAAAGAGTACTTGGGTTTCGAACTCGCGACCTCACGTACACAAACCAAAGACTCAAGCGCTGTGCTAGTGCTTCCTTTTCATTAAACGTTTGCACTTTTTAATATTTAATATATAGTAGCAGTTTAATATAAATAAGCTTATTTGCTTACCAGCTTATTTTTAGCTTATCCGAATAAGCTAGTTTTTCCATTTTAATTTTATTAGCTCAGAGATAACTTCTAGTATTTTACAAAAAGTTTTGTATTTTTTTTAAGTTTAGTATTTTTAATCTATTTTTTTTTGTTAAATTTAGTAATTAAATTATAATAAAAAATATAATAATCATAAAAATATAAATCTTTTTTTACATAATTTTCTTTTGTCATTTTTAATCTAGGAAAAATATAAAAATATTTTTAGACCTTAAGAAAATCAAAAATAGAAATAAAGTGATAGCTTCTATTTAATAGAATTTATCTTTTTAAATTTTAATTAAGTAATTTTCATTTTTATAATTTTCTTAGTTTCTAATTACTTAGTAATATTTTTAGAAAAAGTTTTAGATTTTTCTTTGTCCATTTAGTATTTTTTATAAATTTAAATAGTTTAATAAGTTATTAAATAATAAATAATTAATAATAATTAAATAAAAAGTATAAAAAAATATAATTTAAGTTTTTAAATAAGTTTTAAGTTATTTTACATTTTTAGGTTTTAAATTTTATAAATTTTAGTTTTTGTCCCATTTTAACTTTTTCGTTACGCGTTTCAGTTTATTAATTCGCGTTTAATATTATTGTGCATATCTGTTTTTGTTTATTATTTAGAATTGTTAAATAAATCAAAATCAAAAGCAATCTAAATCATCTGTCACTCTAATCCTAGCTTTTCACAGTTTTCCATTCACATCTCGTTGGGAAACGATCCGGGTGATCACTTGCCTGGTTTCACACACTACACACGAGCATTCGTTCTGAGACTGTTTGCCTTTTATCATTTATTACGGTTGACCATTCACAAGTGGTTGACTTGTGTGATAGAGAAATAAAAGATAGCCGGTTTGGAATGGATCAATGTGTATTGACTACCGGGAACTGAATAAGCTAACCATTAAGAATAGATACCCGCTCCCGAGGATAGGCGATTTATTCGATCAGTTGCAAGGATCATCGGTTTATTCTAAGATAGACTTGAGATCGGGTTATCACCAACTTAAAGTCCGGGAAGAGGATATCCCGAAGACCGCATTCCGAATCCGATATGGCCATTACGAATTCCAAGTTATGCCATTCGGCTTGACAAATGCACCCGCAGTATTCATGGATCTCATGAATCGTGTGTGTAAGCTGTATTTGGATAAATTTGTGATAGTGTTCATTGACGATATCCTGACATATTCTAAGAATGAGCAAGAGCATGAGGAACATCTCAAGCTAATCCTGGAATTATTGAAAAAGGAAGAGTTATATGCTAAGTTTTCGAAGTGTGAATTCTTGATATCGACTGTGCAATTTCTTGGTCACGTGATAGATAGACAAAGGATTTACATAGGTCCTGCCAAGATTGAGGCAATTAAGGATTGGGCAACGCCCACAACGCCGACTAAGATACGATAATTTTTAGGACTTGCCGGTTATTAACGAAGGTTTATAGGAGGCTTTTTATAAGATAGCTAAGTCATTGACGAAACTGACACAAAAGAATGTGAAATACGTGTTGGGAATTCTGGAAATAAGATATTTCTTGTTGCTGCCGATAGTGAAAGTTGGTTCCTGCCGATACTTGTGGTTCCTGCTGAAGCTCATTGCTGCTGATAGTGATATCTTGTTTCTGCTGATAGTAGTTGTTACTGCGGGTAGTGTTAGTTGTTATCCCGTATGTTTAGTATGTTTGTTAGATTTTTTTTAGAAGAGATTGATGTTTATCTTTTTACACAGTTTGTTAGCCAGGCTGTATTAGGGTTTATGGTCTATATAAGAAACATACAGCCATATGTTTTGTAACACTTGAAGAAAAACATTTTCAGTTATCAATAAAAGATCCATAGAGGATCATAGCATTAGTTCTTTTCTTTTCTTGTTCATAATCAGGGATTCTCTTGTAGTGTGCTTGTGATTACATAGGCATCCTACCGATCCACTAAGGCTCAAAGATCTAGCAGGTGTGTTAGATTCAACAAGTGGTATCAGAGCCTCGTGCTCTCGAGATCTAGGGATTCAAAAAGGTTTTTACCAGGTTGGGATCTCTGTCAAAGAAGATCAGTTTTGAAGCAGTTCGAAGGTAGCAGATCTGGTACATTATGGGTTTGGAGGTAACCGTATTTGTTTTATAAAAAGGATCTGATTGGCTATTTTATTAGAATAGCTTTTTATTATTAGTTGTGGATTTCGATTAATTAATATCAAACCTCGTACGCATTCATTGTGAGTCAGACAAATTAAAGTTTATGAGGTAGATATTTTATTTAATCGTAGGGAAAATTCTTCACGTGGGTGTTCGTGTTTTTAAATTGGTTCTTCTCGTGTACTGGATTCTGTTGCTTTTGTTGACTTTATTGTCGGTTGTGATTTTATTTTTGTATGATATCACGTTGGTTGGCTGCTCTAAATTAATAGGTCGAAGGATGCGTCAGTCGCTTGATGCACATGGTGGACTGAAGCACTAATTATCGTCGAGAATTAATTTGTTTTGGTCTACGTTGGAACACTCATTCCTGCTGCCGATTATTTAATTTTATCACATAACTAGTCAACAATTGGGGCTGATCTGTTTGTCGAATTATATTAATCCGTTGTGATATATTGATTGGCTGGTGATTGGGTGAATTATTTGACTGCTTGTGCTTGTGGTGGGACTGATCTGTGGTACTCAACTGGGAATAAAACGAGAATTATTATTATAAAAATGACTTCATTCGAATCTGGTGATTCTTTGGAGACATTTGTCATGAAGGTTAGAGCCTTACTACCTTATGACTCAAGGGAAGACAGGAGAGGAAATGCTAAATCTGATGCGAAAAGATGTGCCACTCAAGTTAAGGAAATGGTTGCTGGACATCAGACAGAAAATAAGGCTCAAGTAGCTGAGGATTATGCTATGCTGGGTATCTTTCCATCTCAGGTACCAAGTTGTTCTGTTGCTTGTCGTGATTTATATGCTTTTCTTAAAAAAGATTATGATGAAATGAAACCTGAATATGATAAACTGTTTTGTGAAGTTCAAGCTTATAAAAAGGCTCTTAAAACTTTGGAAAAACAAAAGGCTTGGCATGAAGCTAATCAGGTTGCATATGAACAAAAGATAAGGGTTTTGGAATGAGATTTAGAAAACACCACTAATGAACTTAAATATTCTGAATCTCAATTTGCTAAGATCAAATTAGAAAATCAAGAGCTACATGCTAAACTAGATAGTGAAGTGGCTAGGATAAATTCTTGGCAACAATCAGACACATATCTTGTTAATTATACTAATAATCCTAAGTGGCGTAAGAAAGGGTTGGGATATGATGTTGGGGAATATAACCCTAGAATATTTGACCCTACCCCTAAGGAAGTTGATTACCAAATCCCTGTAAAGTATGTCAAAGAAGGAGAAATGCATGTTGTTCCTCCACCTATAAGAGGAGTGTTTAAGCCTGTTCCTATGCACACAGCCCTTGGATTAGACATGGATGAATCACACATGACTTATGGCAAAAAGTCAAATGACTTGCCTAAACCTGATGACTTTGTCTCTTGTTCTTCCAGTGACAAGTCCTCAGAACCAGAGACCAAAGACTTTGTCTCTTGCTCTTTCAGTGACAAGTCTTTTAAGACCAAGACCAATGACTTTGCCTCTTGTGATTCAAATGACAAGTCAATCACACCCAAGTCTGATGACTTCTCACCAAAAGTAGCTAGTATGGAATCCAATTCAAAGAAAGCTACTTTTGATGACATCCCTTTTAGTCCTGTTAAAAACAATTGTTCTTCTGATTCTGTTTGTGAGAAGTCTTTGTGTGATAAGCAAGGTCATGATAAGAAAAGTCAGGTTAAGAACAAAAAGGTTAAAAGGAAATCTTGTTTTGTTTGTAGAAGTTATTCTCATTTAATTAAGGATTGTGATTTTTATGAGAATAAATCGAGTATGTGTGCTGTGCAATCTAGATCTTTATGGAAAAATGTAGAGAGTATACCCCCATTTATCCCTAGAGCAAATGCATTTCCTGCTGGTAATGCAAAACGACCAACACCTGTTCCTGCTGGTAGGCCTTTTAGACCAACGGCTGTTCCTGCTGGTAAGCCAGTTCCAGCTGGTCAAACCAAGTCTGCTAGTTGGAAAAGGAATGTTGCTAGACCATTCTACAGACCTACAAGCACTTTCTTTCAAAATGATTATAGGTTTGGTTACTATGGCCCGATGTATATGGGGGTTAATAGATGGGAAACTGCTGACCAATACTCAGCAGGTTGTTCTTGGAGGCATAATGGTTGGTATTGAGGGGAGGCATAAGCCTAAGGGGAGGCTTATTGTTGTATATTTTGTGCTAACTAACATTTTTGTTTAGTTTGTTTTGTGTTCACTAACTATAATAATGCAGCTGTTGAATTTGTTGGTTCCTATTATTAAGTGGGTTATTATTGCTACTGGTATTGGCTCGTACAACATGTGAGGTAGCCTTAGTTGTTTGGTTAAATAAATTGGGGAAGTATAATTGGTTGGTGAGGTCAGTCAATAGCAGTTGAATTTTGATCAGATTGTGCAGAGAATTGTCATTTGTTGTCGATATGTGGGACCAATGTGATATACTCAAATGGGTGTTGTCTAGAGTCATTTAAATCACATGGGTTCGATTGGCGATAAAATTAATGGGGCGTTAATTCTACTCAACACTGATGTTAAATTGGTCAGTGTTGGACTTTTTGATCAGACATGATATATTCAATGACCAAGTGCACATAATGAAGTTGGACTTTAAATATATTGTTGCTACGGATGATTTATTTGTGTTTGAATTAATGGAGAGTTTTGGTCAAAGCATGGTACTGACAAAAGAAGAAGTCTTGTCGTGTCCTATCATATGGGGATATTAAATTACTAGATCAATTGCAAATGTGAATTGGGCGGTGGTGATTTAAATTCATGGATCAGTACTAGATTGATTGCACATGGGACTTCTTTGTCGCTTGCGGATTTATGAAGATTGGTCATACCTTGATGTTGGCATATAACTGAGTGATCAATATCAGATCTATTTGTCGTGTACATGTGTGGGATGAATTCACATGGGGCTTTGATTATTAACCTCGTACGCATTAATGAGGTTCAGTGGTCAAACAAGTGAATATGAAATCATTGATTGATATGTTGCTTCTACGAGAACACTGTTTGAGTATTTTTTTAAAGAAGCAGCTTTGGAAATTTGATGTCATACACACGTGGGACGACAGCGGATTTTTAGTTTGATTTGACAAATGTAATATGTGGGGTCGATATGTATTGACTCTCAGGTTATTATTTGTCATCAAATTGACTAATTCATTCGTGGGACTGTGTAAATCTCCTACTGATTCAATGGTTAATTAATTGGTCGGTAGCCTTTTTGGTGATCTATTTGTCGCATGTGATCTTGGTTAAATGTGAATCTGTGATTGCACATATAATTCACTGGTAATGGAGCTGCTGATGTTGACTCTTTTTGATTGACCACGTGGGTCTAATGAAGCAGATCAGTATGGCTTTTATTTCTGCTGGTCTTTGGTTTTATTTCTGCTGCTCTCACATGATTCCTGCTGCTAAGCTTGAACTGTTTCTGCTGATAATGTTCCCGTTCCTGCTGGTAATTTTATTCTTGCTGCTCGGTTCCTGCTGTTCGGATTCTGCTGCTATTAGTTAAAAAAAAATTGTACATCTTGTGTGCTAATAAGTTGGTTTTGAGCAACACCTTGCAGGTACAATGTTGGTATTTACACCTTCACCTTAATTGGTATTCAACTCACCATGTCTTGCAGACAAGAAAGAGTTGACTCACCATGAGGGTACGACTCTGGTGTGATAATCAAATCCGTTTATAGCTGTAATAGCTTGCTCAAAGCTATAGGGTACTTCAACTCACCCATGGTTCATTCCTGAGAGTTGAAATGGTTCTCAATTCACCATGGATATAACCCTTTAAGGGATCCAAAGAATTGGCTAGTCCACAAAAGTATGGTTTGTGGTAAAGACATTTGGTATTCATATTTGGTATTCAATTCACCAAGGTTCAGTTGAAACCAAAGAATTGGCTAGTCCTGAGCAAACGGCTACAGGTAAAGACAAGTTAAATCCGTTTATAGTTGCTGATTTGCTAATAAATCAGATGGTTATCAATGTACCATGGTCTAACACACCTAAACATTGGCTACTCCAGTAGTGATGGCTATTGGTAAAGAGACATCAAATCCATTAATTTTCAATGATTCACCTCTCACAGGAGTTAACACACCTGGATGTGATGAGAATTGTATGAAACTTAAGTGATTTGATGTACATATTGTCATAGTAGCAGTCAAGATCAAGAATGACATGGTGACCAGCTTAAATTTTATTTTGGAGACAATTTCCTATTGCTGCTGAACTATCGAAGTTGCTGCTGGAAGTTTCAAATGTTGCTGCTGGTTACTTACTGATGCTGCTGCTGGTCTAATCCTCTCCCTATGAACTTTCAGAGTAGAGTGAATGCTTAGGGAATCTTTTCGGAAATATGCTATTTCCTCAAGATTAGGGGAGGATTGTTGGGAATTCTGGAAATAAGATATTTCTTGTTGCTGCCGATAGTGAAAGTTGGTTCCTGCCGATACTTGTGGTTCCTGCTGAAGCTCATTGCTGCTGATAGTTATATCTTGTTTCTGCTGATAGTAGTTGTTACTGCGGGTAGTGTTAGTTGTTATCTCGTATGTTTAGTATGTTTGTTAGATTTATTTTTAGAAGAGATTGATGTTTATCTTTTTACACAGTTTGTTAGCCAGGCTGTATTAGGGTTTATGGTCTATATAAGAAACATACAGCCATATGTTTTGTAACACTTGAAGAAAAACATTTTCAGTTATCAATAAAAGATCCATAGAGGATCATAGCATTAGTTCTTTTCTTTTCTTGTTCATAATCAGAGATTCTCTTGTAGTGTACTTGTGATTACATAGGCATCCTACTGATCCACTAAGGCTCAAAGATCTAGCAGGTGTGTTAGATTCAACAATACGACTGGGGAGATAAGGAGGAAAAAGCTTTTCGACTCCTTAAGGAAAGATTGTGTAGTGCACCTATTTTGGCTTTACCCGAGGGTAGTGAAGATCTTGTTGTGTATTGTGACGCATCACACAAAGGTTTAGGAGCTGTGTTAATGCAGAGAGAGAGGGTAATAGCATACGCTTCTCGACAGCTGAAAACCTATGAGAAAAATTACACAACTCATGACCTAGAATTAGGATCAGTCGTGGTTGCACTGAGAATTTGGAGAAACTATCTTTATGGAACTAAATGCGTAGTGTAAACCGACCACGTGAGAAACTTTACGGAATGCCAGAGAGTGAGAATGGCTTCGTAAAAAGATCCGATGGAGTTATAGGGACAGGTGTTGGATCCCGCTACATGGAGAAATTCGTGATTTGATTTTGCACGAATCCCACAAATCTAAATACATCTTGTCAAACCTAAGTACATCCGGTTACTGGGCTTAAACTTGTAGTTTAGCTTAATCTCATGACAGTTCTTGTTTGATGAGTTGTGGGGTTAAGTTAGATTTTAGTTGAGGCTCAACTACCAAAGATATATTTAGACTTGAAGAAGTTGTATTGGTAGCCAAACATGAAGGCCGATATAGCTGAATACGTCAACAAGTGTTTAACGTGCTCGAAGGTCAAGGCTGAACACCAGAGACCGTCCGGTCTGCTTGTTAAACCTGAGATCCCAGAATGGAAATGGGAGCGTATCACTATGGATTTTATCACTAAGTTGCCAAAGACATCGAGTGGTTATGATACGATTTGGGTAATCGTTGACCGTCTCACTAAATCGGCACATTTCCTTCCAATAAGAGAGAATGCCAGCATGGATAAACTCGCACCGCTGTATGTGAAGGAAATTGTCGCGAGGTATGGTGTGCCTGTTTCTATTATCTCTGATCGAGACAGTCGATTCACGTCTAATTTTTGGAGGTCGCTTCAGGATGTATTGGGAACTGACCTTGACATGAGTACAGCTTATCATTCTAAGACGGATGGTCAGAGTGAAAGGACCATTCAGACATTAGAGGACATGCTGAGAGCCTGTGTGATTGATTTCGGGAACGGCTGGGATAGGCTTTTGCCTTTAGCCAAGTTTTCCTATAACAACAGTTATCACACCAGCATTAAGGCTGCACCGTATGAAGCACTTTATGGTCGTAAGTGCAGATCGCCAATTTGTTGGGCGGAAGTTGGAGAAAGCCAACTTACCGGACCAGAACTAGTCCACGAGACTACTGAAAAGATCGTGCAGATAAAGAGCCGAATGCAGGCGGCTCGTGACCGTCAGAAGAGTTATGCCGACAAGAGGCGGAAACCCCTTGAGTTTCAAGTGGGAGATAATGTGATGTTAAAGGTCTTGCCATGGAAAGGCGTGATCAGATTCGGCAAGCGTGGTAAGCTGAACCCCCGCTATATTGGACCTTTCGAAATTCTTGCCAGGATCGGGCCGGTAGCCTACCGACTCGAACTGCCATCTGAGCTCAGTGCTGTGCATGACGTTTTTCACGTCGGCAATTTGAAAAAGTGTTTGTCTGATGAAAGTGCCGTTATCCATTTGGATGAGATTCAACTTGATGAGAGGTTAAATTTTATTGAGGAGCCGATTGAAATCATGGACCGGGAAGTGAAACGGCTAAAGCAGAGTCGTATTCCAATTGTGAAGGTCCGATGGAACTCTCGCAGAGGCCCCGAGTACACTTGGGAGCGAGAGGACGAAATCAAGCGAAAATACCCTCGTCTCTTTTCAATACCAACGAGTAACGTAAATGGAAATCCGGGACAGATTTCCTTATTAGATGGGGAGACTGTGACAAATAGTAATTTTCACGTTGTTAATTAATATTATATGAGTATTAATTATTTTTAAGCTAAGCATTTCTATGCGCATTTGCATGTTTTTTAGTGTTTTTGAGCATTTTTTAGAGCTGTCCCGCATACTGTAGCTTACAGTCACTGTAGAAAAAGTATATTTTTGACAGTAAACCTAAATTATCATATTTCTGATACTTACTGACAAGTCTCGTAAGTAACTGAGAGCTTTCTCGCATTTTTCTGAAAAACAACCACACGCGCATACCGACAGCACAGTACACATGGTAACAGTCAAATAAATATATTTTTGAGTTATTAATGATATTTTATCACATTTCTGACAAAAACGTGGACAAAAACTTTATTTTACGTAAATGTGTCAAAAAACGTCAAAACGGAACTTTACGGTCGCGTTTTAAGCTCAAACCGACACACGATACTCCAACGCGGGTAAAAATTAATTCTACCCTCCCCTAATAGCCTTAGAACCGGCCAAGGTATTTACTCCACCTCAAAGTGACAAAATACACCCACTAACAAGTTATAATCTTATTTATAATACATACTTTTCCCTAAATGCTATAACTACAAACCATGCAATCCATTCTTATCATCTAACCATTCCTTGATCATTTTTGATCATCCATACCCACGACACACTCTTTTCTCAAAAATCCATCCGTTTCTTTTGAAGTTCAAGACAATCAAAGTGTATATTAAAAGGTTTTTGGGTTATTTGGAACTTAGTTTGGGTAAATTTGTTGAAGCATTGGGTGTTTCTTGTTCTTTCTTGGCTCGTTAAATCCACAACCATTGTAAGGATCCATAAAACTTTTCAAATCTTGTTAATCTCTTGTTCATTTGATGCCTAAAGATGTTTAAAAGTGTTGAAAGTATATATTTTGTTGATTTGGAAAAATCTAGGGCTTGTATGCTTCTATATAGTGCTCAACTTTTATGAGTTTTATGAGTTAGTTTATAAATTTCTTGCTTGTGTGGTAAATCTTGTTACATATGGTGTTAGTTTGATGATACAAACACTAGTTACGGTTTTTACGCGAAATTAATCAATATATAAGCTTTTGAGGACATGTATATGGATCGGCTAGATTAAAAATAAAAGATTATTGGGGTTTTGAAAAACATAAAATTTTGGCTCAAATGGTGAAATGGTGGAAAAATATAGTTAAGTGCTTATTTGGATTAGCTTATTTAATAAGCCATAAGCTATAGAAAATAACTAGTAAAAATGGGAAAATGAGTTGAACTAAATAATATGGGTTGAATAGACCATAAAATAGTCAACTTGGAATATTTAGATAAGTAGCTTATTTATTAGAGCTTATTTGATAAGTTTAAAGTTTATTAAGTAACTAATAAGTACTAAATAATAACAAAATGGACTAAATTAATTTTTGGGTCATAAAACCCATGAGTTTACTGTTGGGCCGAAGCCCATGAAGGATTTTGTAGTTTTGACCTTTTGACCAAACGGACCCAATGAGCGAGTAAAATGATTTTTAGAAACGCGTCGATATATACGTTATAACTAAAAATGCGTTTTGGACTAAAACTTGGTTATTGGGCTTTTCTCTAGTTTTCGGCCCAATGAGCAACAAAAATGACGAAAATGATTTTTGGAGTATTTTCTGACTCGCCGTGTTTATTAATGTTTAACGAAATGATAAATATAACGAAAACTATTTTGGACTTATTTTGAGACGTTTAGTCTCCGGAAGGGTAAAATTTGACATTTTCACTAAATTGATATTGAGATTGACTTTTGTTGACTTTTTGACAAAATATTGACTTTATGTCGAAATCTATTGTTAATACTTAAAAGTAAAGATAACGAATAATATAACGATGAAAATATTCACGACAATTGAAATATACATCACAATCACATTTTTTGCACATATAGTTAGTTAGTGGAATATTTGAGGAAAATTTGCAACACTTGAGAAATATGGAAACATTGTACAAACGAATGGGTCATGCCCAAATTTTCTAAAAATCAAACACTTAGAATATTTTTGTGAAAACACTTAACTTAAGTAAACTTTATAAAAATTACTTAACAATGTTTTAATTTTTCCTATAATCAAAATTGTATTATAAATGATAAATAATATTTATAATATAATAATCATCCACTAACTCCATTATTTTATTATTTCTCAAAAACCTATTTAATTAATTTTAATCTTAATTAATTAAATAACAAAAGTATTTATTCTAATATATATATATATATAATATATATATATATATATATATATATATATATATATATATATATATATATATATAATATAATATATAATATATATATATATATATGTATGAGTATATATATATAACACTTGCGCATTTTAAGCGGTGAATACTAGCACGGATGTTCCGTTACGTATTCCCACCGTACACTTTCACCATGAGCCACCGTCATAAAGAATGTCAACAATAAATCATTTCGAAATATATTTTACCACACAGCAAGCAAGAAATACACGAGCACTATTCAAGCGTAAACTTTTCAAATAAAGTAAAGACACTTGAGACACGAATATTTCGCTAAGACTTATCTTACTGATTTAGGTTGTCTGTCGGCGCGTTTGCATTATTTTGTTGATTAGCAGATTGTTGTTATTGAAAGGTGAGTTTATAGCCCCATATTTTATACGATTTTTCCTTTATAAGCTTGGGGTGAGAAAATGCAAAACTGTTTTCATGGACCAGAAATGAATTTTATTTTTAAGTACACACTAATATGCAAAAACCTAAGTTTAGCTGAATCCCATTTGTGCCCGCTATCATCTACCGTTAATTCCTTTCTAGGAAGCCGTTTGATATAAATAGATCTAATGGGGATGACACCCCCGTTCGGTTGGCTCGGCATAGCCAAGGCGAACGTATACCAATCGAATAATAGTCCGAGTGTCTAGGGATTAACCCTCGCGGGCACCCCCTTTTTAGCTAAGGCCAGTCAGGCCCGTGGCAATGTCATAGGTCGGTGAGATGAGGCTTAGTGTTTGCATAGGCGAGTAGTGTGTATTTACTGAATTGTTTGATGATATTGCTTATGGTCCATATATGCTATTTACTTTAAACCTATGAACTCACCAGCGTTAACTGACTTTTAGCATGTTTTTCTCAGGAAACTGAGGTGCGTTTAGCCGAGTGCAGGGCATGGCGACGGTCGTAATAATTGATGGAAATATTTTTAATGCGTTTACTCTGACAGTTGGACCTTTTATTTAAATGGGCTTCATTTTCATCTGAAATGGATTTTATGTAACGCTAAATAATTTGACTTATGTAATATATTTTAAAACGGATTTTTAATCCGTTCCCTATATCTTGTGTTATGATTTTCGACCTCGTAGCACCCCAAAGTGTATGCTTCCGCGAATATTGTGATTTTGGGGGTGTTACAATGTGAGAGCCCCTTTACATGAGAAATGTTAATAGAGAAATATTCCCAATATATGACTTGTGGTAGTTACACCTAAACGATTGGTGTAATGATGTTTAATTTGCTAGTTTGAGACGTATGTTTAATTATTTTGTGAACTTGGTATTTGGCAAATAGATATGGTGTTTTATTACACAGTTTGATAATTAGTCGGGCATGGGCATGGGTAAATTTTTTTTACCTATTGGCAGGTGATGGGCGGGTGGCGGGTGAGAAAAAACCACGAGGGTGGGTGACGGGCTAGAGGTACCCATGTCCATTGGCCACGGGTGCCATCCCTACCTGAACCTTCCATCAAACACACCGTTATTGAGGAAACTTTTCATTTAGAGACTAAGTTTAACATACTCGACAAGAAAAATGAACCTCAACCCAGTTCACCACCACCAATAGTTATCGACCCTGATGATCAATCCATGCGGCAAAAATACCAGGAAAGTAACACCTACACCTATGTAGCAACCGGCATTTTTAGGGCAATACTTTTTCATAAAACTCAAAACTATTTACTCTCTTTTCCTCAAAAGTCTTTTTATGATTTTCTGTGATTTCCCGTTGTGACAACCGGTAAATTTAAGGACTAAAATGCGCTATTTTACTAAGTTACTATTCGATTATTTTAGTATTTTATGTTTACAGTCAAGACAAAACAATTTCTGTGCAACAGTTGGTCAAACCGGTTATATTTTGAGTTTATAAAGTATTATACTTTCGAGTTATTATATTTGAGCATTTAAGTTTATTATTTGAGTTATTTCCGGAAGATTTTCCGTGACTTCCCGTCTAGGTCACCCAACCCAGTTGTGATGTGGTACTAGCACGCTTAATTATAATCGATATCCCATTTTCGGTTACGATTTCAGAGTCCGTATAGCAACTCGTGTTTTCAAATAATAATTTTATTTTATTCTTCGATATTATGTTTGTTTTGTTGATATATGATTTCGGGTGCAACCGTTTGGTTCAAATTTGTGAAATCGACAAATAACGCCTACCGGCACTAGTTTAATTTGAGTTTTTCATACTTTAGTGCAAGATAGCCTTATATATACTCATTCCGAAGCTACTATAATTATCTTATAATGTTTACTTAAGTTTCGTGTTTCGGGTCAAGTTTTACGTTTTTCGGTCAAGATACGTTTACGACAAAAAGACAAGCTACCTAGGATCCTTATCCTCCTTTTCCTTGCCCATTTGAACCCCCACTATTACCACCACCTTCTCCACTATCAATTCCACTACATATACCACTATCTCATCCATTATCCTAAAACCCTCACACACTAAACACACTTTCTCTCACACATACAAGATCTCTCTCTTCTCTTATCACCAACGACCACAAACACCCTCATCTAGGTGTTTGCCACGTTGATTCGTGTCTTTTGGGTTGTACTTTCTTGTTCTTGGGTTTGAGGTGAAACTATTGTAGGTTTTCATTTTGTATTTGGAGAAGTTTTGGTCCTAATCTTCCTTAATCACCTCCCAATCACTTTTATTAGTAGGTAATCATCCTCCGAATTACTTTTATTAGTAGTTAATCATCTCTATAGTTTTCTTGTACTTTTGGCATCATCTTTATGCATACAAATTAGTTGTACAAATGGTTTTATAAAAATAAAGGTTTAAAATTTACAAAATGATATATCTCTAACATATATATAACAGGAGACGTATGACGTCATTTATTCTCCTGATCCCAGTAAGCAGCCATTAAGTCCATGTCATCACAAATTAATGCCACCTAAGCGGTTTTTTGATTAAAATTCGTTTTTAATATTTAGGCCGAATATTTTTTTTTACAAAAAATTAATATGTAGGATTCGAACCCTGGATTTGTAGATAAACTAATATGTAATCTTACCAGTTTATCAACTTAAATTTGTAGTTATATCTTTCAAAACCAAATATATAATATTCAAGTGAATATTAATATCGGATTGCAAATTTTTATAAGGGAATTATATAAGAAGATATACATACAATAATGTATAGAAGATAAACTTTAGAGGATAAGTTTAGAATATATTTTGTAAAAATCTTTTTTACCTAAAATAACAATTACTGTTTATTTGGATTTCATCCGAAGTTTCAACATCGTTAACCTAATATGACACTATATATAGACCGTATTATAATGATGTACCTCACATCTAGAATCGCATAAAAATATTAAGAAGAATATAGTTGGAGATGCACCCACAAAGATACTCTGCAAGGCTTGCAAGTGCATCCGAAAAGAAAAACTCTAACCTTGCTTTAGAAGGTATGTTTGTGAAATTCATGTTAACTTTTTATTACATAATTGTTTTGTGATTAATTTTGATAAACCAGAACATGTTTGTGAAATTCATGTTTAAGTTTTATTGCATAATTGTTTTGTGATTAATTATAGTTGATGAACCAGAAAAGAGCAACGCCCAGTAAAAGAGAAATCCTAAAAACCCTACATCAGGTATTGTGTTGTTACATAGGTTAACATGTATTGTTTATGAATTAAAAGAATTTAGACGTATATTTTATGATTCTGCAGCAGTTAAGAGTGGACAGAATTTATCTACTTTAACGGAAAAATCCATGTTTCAAAGTGACACACCAGGTAGAAGATCTGGAATCCATGTTTCTAATGTTGTAACCCATCCAGAAGGTAATATCTTATACATTGTGTTTATACTTTTTTGATTAATTGATATCATGTTTTGAATCAGAATGAAGTCTTGAAAGTAGTATGTTGATATACGTTTTATTTATATATTATTAATTTGTGCTTACACTATTCTCATTGTTTCGCAGGATCTACTCGACCACACAAAAGAAAATTTGGAAAGCAATCATCAACTTTTGAAGCACATTCTACTCATGAAAACACTGAGATTGATTCTTCAAACTTTGAATCTCAATTATTAGGTATTGTGTTCCTTCAAAATGCAGTATTGTTTTTTTTATAAATTTTGCACCATAATAAGGATATGTTAAAACAAGACGTGTATGTTTATGATCCTATAGCAGTTATGTAATACCTGAAATTCAGATAACCTTCAAAATGACCAAAATGCCCTTACAATTTTAAGTTTTGATTTAAAAGCGTATAAAATACCAAAATGATACCAAACCTTCGGGAATGAGCTAGATATGAAACGAAATAATTTTTGTAACTTTATTTTAATATTTTAGAAAGTATAAAAATTATAAAAATCACCAAATAATTAATTTAGGTCGGTTTAAAATTTTTTAGTGTATTATTAATATTATAAATAAAATTAAAATTAGGAAAAATGCAAGATAAATCCTAATAAAATTAGGAAACATAATATTCAGTATTTTATCAATATTGGGCTGAAAATATTGCTTAATACCACAAATTAAAGTCGGTTTATACATTATCCTTATAAATACAAAATACCGAAAAACCAAAAAAAACCCTAACTAAAAGTTGACACTCATCTATTCAACCTGGGAAAATTCTTGGCCTATTTTCTAGAGTTCTACAATACCTAAGGAAGCTAGGAAAATTATTGGAAGGGTCGTGGGTTCGTCCATTAGCTTGCTAGAATTTTGGTTTGTCGAAAAACTCATACGCTAAGGTAAGAATTTCCAATTATCCCTTTGGCACATTTGATTGCTCATGTAGTATTTTTATGATGTTCTTATGATTATATAGGACCTAAATAAAATAAGAAACATGAATCATGCAAGCTTAATGTGGCGTACGAAAAATAATTAGCTAAAACACACTTAAATTGAAAATCGTGTTATATTAAATTTTTGAGGTGTAACTATAATTTTTACACAATCCTTGATGATAATAAAAGCTGGGAAAAATAGACATGTAATTTTTAGAAGCCTAGAATAATTGATCTTGAATTATGTTTAAACCGGATTTATTGAAAAATTAAGGAAAAATAGGTAAAAACCCTAGAATGAATTAGGGTTGTGTTTTTAGGGTTTAAATCTGATGTAATTTAATGTGATAATGATTGCATAATTATGATATGATGATTGGATAAAATTAGGGTTTGATTTTGGAATTAAAAGTGTGATCCGATTTGGTTTTAAAAGTGTAGGGGTATGTTTTGCCAACTTTGAAACTTGTAGGGTATTTTTATAGTGTTATATACTTCTGTAGGAATGTGGGAAAAATATAACTTGAGGGTTGTAAGTGTAAATATTGCAAGATAATGAATTAATTATATTTAAATGGTACGAATTGAATTTAAGTAAAAGAGAGGGACTAAAAGTGTAATTCTGGAATCTTGAGGTTATTTTGAGTAAATATTGATATTAAAAGGGTAATGTGTAATTTTGAAGATTTATGGGCTGAAAATATAATTGTTATGAAATTATGATTTAATATATAAGCTTTGTAAACTTAAAGGACCAATTATGTAAATTCTAAATTCTGAGGGGTCTAATCTGTAATGTACTTAATTATGATGATACATTCTGTAATTATGTAATATAATATGTTTGTTGAGTAATTATGGATAAATTATGGGCAAATTTATTATATTTTCACCTTAAACCTTATTCTTTTATATATTTACATTTAAAACCCTAAAGTATGGAAGTTTTTCATAATTAACCCTAAAATATTATAAGATGATAAAAGAAACCCTAATTCCATAATAATATTAAGTAATGACTTAACCTAAAGTTATAATACTTAAAACCTACTAATTTTGGAAACTTACTTAAAATGGAAAGATAACTAAGAATCCTTTGAACTTCTGTCTTCCACTCCTTTAGGTTCGTGAAGGGAGTAATTTGATCCTTGCCATTTGCTATTCTTGAGTTCTGCTAATAAGGTACAGATATTCTGCCCTTTTTAATAAGGTGCCTTTGTTCTCTTGATCTCTTGTTTTGATTCGTTTAGGATTCCCCAAACCATTGCTATGTACCCTTGTTTTGTGAACCTTAGATTTGAACCTTCGTTTTGAACCCTTGCCTTGATCTTTGACTTGAACCACTATGAACCTTGATATGAACCTTGCCATAAAACCTTGACTTGAACCCTAATATGCTTGATATTGTAATTGGATGAGAAAACCTTTTTATTTATGAAAATGTTTTAAGAAGACCATTTTTTAAAACTATCTTATTGAAAACTATTTTAAAGACTATTTTTATGAAAACCATTTTAAAAGATTATTTTATGGAAACTATTTTAAAAGGATTGTTTTCAGATGAACTTTTAGATTGAACCTTGACTTACTTATGGATATGACCTACTTGAACTAAAGCTTGAATTGAACCCATTGATATGTAAACACGAACTTGAAACTTGAACTTGACTTGTACACTTGGCCTTGACCTTGACCCACAGTTTGAGATTACGAGCCATACTAGGCATGAGGGTTTCATGTCCTTGTCATTGATGCACCAATGACTTGACTTTTGGGTAGGAAAGTGATGACCTATCCCGTCCCTGCCTTGACTTGATATGTGACTTGCACGTGGATGGAGACATTGTGGCAGCCTACAAGGGCGTATGGATGCATCCTAGATTTGTACTTGACTTGACTTGATTACTTGTATTGCTTAGTGACATGATGAGTGTGTGCGATATACGTCATTCACTCTTGGGAGCTAGCTACTCCACCCCTTGGAGGTATCCCCTCATATTGTACTTGGTACCGAGGTCACCCCTCTGTACACCTTGCTTGACTTGATATGATATGTTCTGGGCTCGTAATGGATATCTGTTTATGTTACCCTATGACTTGACACTGGACTTGACTTGATTCGACTTGGGCTGGTGGTGGGTTACGGTTTACTTACACCTACCTATTGTAAACATTTCTTGATAACCTTTTCATTTTCCTTCCTACTCATGTTACACCTTGTATTATTCCATTTACTTCTCCATCCCTTTTACTACTACTTGTATCGTTATATCTGTTCACTGAGCTTTCGTAGCTCAGCCGCATTTCTTTTCCTGCGGCAGGTTTTAGTTGGAAGCTGGGTATGAGTGGAGAGTTACTTGGGATTTTAGAAGACCCTACTAGCTATGGAAGATTATTAGAAGAGTTTATATTTAGATTTAGAATTATGGTATTGTAAACCTGTAGTTTCAGATTTTCCTTTGTAACCCTTGAATTTCTATTGTATTATCTATGTCTTATGCTTGTGTTTGTTCTGATATGGAACCATCGTTGTGACATCTTTACCCTTGTCGGGTTGGGGTGTTACAATTATGGTATCAGAGCAACGGGCTGACGATTTGTAATACATTTACCCTTGACCTGTGCGTTTAGGACCATTAGGCTTCCACTGTAAGAAAATAGGAGAAAATCGTGAGAACTTGCTTTAGGATTTCTTAATATGAACTTAAGTTTTGACCAGTGAGGAATGGGTAGACTATAAGGCATTCGTTTAAGTATTATTGCTTCCGTATTACTCTGACTCGTGCCTTGACTATGACATTGATTTTGTTGACCTTTAAGACTGTAGAAGTACTAGGTGGATTAAGATAGATTGTTTTGCTTACGACTCGAGATAAAGTATGATCATCAGGAAGGCATATTTATGTGGTGCTGGTATTATGACGCCTGATCAACGTGATAATACTTACACCATATAACGTGCCCTCATTGTGGCCATAGGATGTCTTGGGAGGTACCTCAGAAGTTTAGAACTTGATTCCTGTTGGATTATCCGTGATTAGAGAGACTTTAGGTTCATCCTACATGTTCGTATACTCTGCCCTTGTTCATTAGATACCTGGATAAGTTTGGACTCTCGTTTTGCGTTCTGTTGATTTCAGTTATAAATCTTGAACTCTTGTAGAGCTCTTTACTGTTGACACAGTTAAATTGATTTGAAACCTTGTTCGCATTCCGTATGAGTTTTCCGTTCTCCTTTCTTTCTGCTTCCTGCAAATTTCGAGGACGAAATTTTTTTTAGGGGGGAAGAAGTTGTAATACCTGAAATTCAGATAACCTGCAAAATGACCAAAATGCCCTTACAATTTTAAATTTTGATTTAAAAGCGTATAAAATACCAAAATGATACCAAACCTTCGGGAATGAGCTAGATATGAAACGAAATAATTTTTGTAACTTTATTTTAATATTTTAGAAAGTATAAAATTATAAAAATCACCAAATAATTAATTTAGGTCGGTTTAAAATTTTTTAGTGTATTATTAATATTATAAATTAAATTAAAATTAGGAAAAATGCAAGATAAATCCTAATAAAATTAGGAAACATAATATTCAGTATTTTATCAATATTGGGCAGAAAATATTGCTTAATACCACAAATTAAAGTCGGTTTATACATTATCCTTATAAATACAAAATACCGAAAAACCAAAAAAAACCCTAACTAAAAGTCGACACTCATCTATTCAACCTGGAAAAATTCGTGGCCTATTTTCTGGAGTTCTACAATACCTAAGGAAGCTAGGAAAATTATTGGAAGGGTCGTGGGTTCGTCCATTAGCTTGCTAGAATTTTGGTTTGTCGAAAAACTCATACGCTAAGGTAAGAATTTCCAATTATCCCTTTGGCATGTTCGATTGCTCATGTAGTATTTTTTTGATGTTCTTATGATTATATAGGACCTAAATAAAATAAGAAACATGAATCATGCAAGCTTAATGTGGCGTACGAAAAATAATTAGCTAAAACACACTTAAATTGCAAATCGTGTTATATTAAATTTTGAGGTGTAAATATAATTTTTACATGATCCTTGATGATAATATAAGCTGGGAAAAATAGCCATGTAATTTTTAGAAGCCTAGAATAATTGATCTTGAATTATGTTTAAACCGGATTTATTGAAAAATTAAGGAAAAATAGGTAAAAACCCTAGAATGAATTAGGGTTGTGTTTTTAGGGTTTAAATCTGATGTAATTTAATGTGATAATGATTGCATAATTATGATATGATGATTGGATAAAATTAGGGTTTGATTTTGGAATTAAAAGTGTGATCCGATTTGGTTTTAAAAGTGTAGGGGTATGTTTTGCCAACTTTGAAACTTGTAGGGTATTTTTATAATGTTATATACTTCTGTAGGAATGTGGGAAAAATATAACTTGAGGGTTGTAAGTGTAAATATTGCAAGATAATGAATTAATTATATTTAAATGGTACGTATTGAATTTAAATAAAAGAGAGGGACTAAAAGTGTAATTCTGGAATCTTGAGGTTATTTTGAGTAAATATTGATATTAAAAGGGTAATGTGTAATTTTGAGGATTTATGGGCTAAAAATGTAATTTTTATGAAATTATGATTTAATATATAAGCTTTGTAAACTTAAAGGACCAATTATGTAAATTCTAAATTCTGAGGGGTCTAATCTGTAATGTACTTAATTCTGATGATACATTCTGTAATTATGTAATATAATATGTTTGTTGAGTAATTATGGATAACTTATGGGCTAATTTATTATATTTTCACCTTAAACCTTATTCTTTTATATATTTACATTTAAAACCCTAAAGTATGGAAGTTTGTCATAATTAACCCTAAAATATTATAAGATGATAAAAGAAACCCTAATTCCATAATAATATTAAGTAATGACTTAACCTAAAGTTATAATACTTAAAACCTACTAATTTTGGAAACTTACTTAAAATGGAAAGATAACTAAGAATCCTTTGAACTTCTGTCTTCCACTCCTTTAGGTTCGTGAAGGGAGTAATTTGATCCTTTCCATTTGCTATTCTTGAGTTCTGCTAATAAGGTACAGATATTCTGCCCTTTTTAATAAGGTGCCTTCTTTCTCTTGATCTCTTGTTTTGATTCGTTTAGGATTCCCCAAACCATTGCTATGTACCCTTGTTTTGTGAACCTTAGATTTGAACCTTCGTTTTGAACCCTTGCCTTGATCTTTGACTTGAACCACTATGAACCTTGATATGAACCTTGCCATAAAACCTTGACTTGAACCCTAATATGCTTGATATTGTAATTGGATGAGAAAACCTTTTTATTTATGAAAATGTTTTAAGAAGACCATTTTTTAAAACTATCTTATTGAAAACTATTTTAAAGACTATTTTTATGAAAACCATTTTAAAAGATTATTTTATGGAAACTATTTTAAAAGGATTGTTTTCAGATGAACTTTTAGATTGAACCTTGACTTACTTATGGATATGACCTACTTGAACTAAAGCTTGAATTGAACCCATTGATATGTAAACACGAACTTGAAACTTGAACTTGACTTGTACACTTGGCCTTGACCTTGACCCACAGTTTGAGATTACGAGCCATACTAGGCATGAGGGTTTCATGTCCTTGTCATTGATGCACCAATGACTTGACTTTTGGGTAGGAAAGTGATGACCTATCCCGTCCCTGCCTTGACTTGATATGTGACTTGCACGTGGATGGAGACATTGTGGCAGCCTACAGGGGCGTATGGATGCATCCTAGATTTGTACTTGACTTGACTTGATTACTTGTATTGCTTAGTGACATGATGAGTGTGTGCGAGACGCGTCATTCACTCTTGGGAGCTAGCTACTCCACCCCTTGGAGGTATCCCCTCATATTGTACTTGGTACCGAGGTCACCCCTCTGTACACCTTGCTTGACTTGATATGATATGTTCTGGGCTCGTAATGGATATCTGTTTATGTTACCCTATGACTTGACACTGGACTTGACTTGATTCGACTTGGGCTGGTGGTGAGTTACGGTTTACTTACACCTACCTATTGTAAACATTTCTTGATAACCTTTTCATTTTCCTTCCTACTCATGTTACACCCTGTATTATTCCATTTACTTCTCCATCCATTTTACTACTACTTGTATCGTTATATCTGTTCACTGAGCTTTCGTAGCTCAGCTGCATTTCTTTTCCTGCGGCAGGTTTTAGTTGGAAGCTGGGTATGAGTGGAGAGTTACTTGGTATTTTAGAAGACCCTACTAGCTATGGAAGATTATTAGAAGAGTTTATATTTAGATTTAGAATTATGGAATTGTAACCCTGTAGTTTCAGATTTTCCTTTGTAACCCTTGAATTTCTATTGTATTATCTATGTCTTATGCTTGTGTTTGTTCTGATATGGAACCATCGTTTTGACATCTTTACCCTTGTCGGGTTGGGGTGTTACAAGTTTAGCCTCGACAGAGTTCCATGGTTGAAAGTGACACACCAGGTAGAAGATCTGGAAAACATGCTTCTAATGTTGTTGCCCAGGCAGAAGGTAGTTTGTTGTTAAACGTTTAATTTATTTACTAAGAACTGTGCTTATACTATGTTGGTGAATTTACTGAATTTAATCGACCTTCGAAAAGAAAATTTGGAAAGCAATCATCCTCTTTTGAAGCACATTCTACTCACGAAAATTCTAACACTGGAGCTCATACTTCCAATATAGAAAACCTCTCATCATGTACTTTGTTTGTATATAGTTAACTATGGATTGGTTTTCAATTGCATTAGATAATGTAATATATTTGTGAACTAATCTTGTATAGTTGACTATAGATTGATTTAGATTAACAGTACAATAATTTGTTTTATAACTTTTATCAAGTAATACAGGCTCAATGGTTGATTCTAGGAGAATGTCATACATTAGAAATCAACAAAAAGATTTGAGAAGGCAACCAACAGGTATTATTGTTATTGATTGGTGTATTTTTCTATGGTTTTAAATTTGTTAATATAATAGTATAAGAATAATATCTTTATTAATTTATAGGAGCTATTAATCCACCACCAAAGAGAAATTTTGGATACCAAACAACTTCTTCGGATGCACATATAGGAAGTCATTACTTAGGTAGTTTGCTAATAATAATTTACTATTACTTTTTTTGAATGATTGATATTATATGAATATGTTTTTGAATTTGCAGGTGGAAGATCATATGAAAAGAAATATATTGTGATGCATACATCTACTTATGGAAGTGTTTCAACAGGTTTTTTATTAACAAAGAATTAATGTATATTTTGAACAAAATATATTGTATAAATTACATGGTCACAATATGCCTTTGTATTTGTAGGTGTAAAAACACGTCAAAAGAAAAACAATGGAAGTAGTATGCCCTCTGTTAGAAGTGCTACACCAGGTTTGTTACCAATATTTGATTCATTATACATCGTACTTATTATTTAATACACTTTGATTTTAATACAGTACAAAATAAGAATCCTGTTTAAATTGTACAGGAATACCGTTGAGAGAACGAACAATGACTCTCATTAAAGATATCAACCCGATGACTTTAAACATATCAATTAAAGGAAGGTGCATCTCCGTGTGGCATTCCCATAAGCTTAATGAAGATCACGACCCATACAGTCTTGCTTGTGTTTTCGAGGATGAAGAGGTAACTTCAATTTAAAGAATAATTATTTATTTTTATACATATTTATTAATATTGTTAATTTGTCAATTGTATGAATAGTCAAACCGCATTCAGATTTACATCAAGAAAGAGTTCATGTTTAAATTTGAACATCTTTTCCAAGAGGGACAATGTTACATCATCTCTAATTTTAGAGTAGCAGAGAATGCTGGAAGGTTACCTTTGTTACCAAACCCGTAGAAAATATATTTTTATAAAGGAACTGAAGTTACCAGCATTGAGCACATAGACGACAACTTTCTTGGTTTTATTAATGAACCATTTTCAAGTATTTCGGACACAGACAATGAGTATCACGAACATGATTGTGTTGGTATGTATTTTTATAAAAAGTACAAACATTAATTGAAAGAATTTCTACATGTGTTGGGAATTAAATGTTCAAGTACTTGGTTTGTCAAAGAACAATTTGTACTGCTGAAGAATAACACTAACAGTATTAACTGAGTTAGTACTGCTCGTGTAAATATTAGTACTGTCAGGTTTAAAGTTAATGCCGCTGAAGATATAACTAACAGTACTAATTGACTGAGTTAGTACTGCTAGTATAAAAGTTGGTACTGCTAGTTTGCTTGAAGACTGCTTATTATGTAGATGGTACTGCTTATGAAGACGTGTAAGAAGATAAGTATATAATAGATTTTGTGTATATCTTATAGAGTTAGACTTATACGGATATTCTGCATGTTTAGAATATTATACTTATCTTGTAAAGGATTCCTTGTGCTATAAAAGGAGGTCCTAGGTTAGATGTTATAGATGTACGTTTTGTTAAGCTTCAAGGTTGTAAACCATAGTGATACTCAAGATCACTCGTATTATACTTAATAATATTGAAGCGTTTGGTGATATCATTATTCTCATAAACTGTTCATACAATAAGTTACTGTTACATTGATAAATCTTCTAAGTATCAAGTAGTAGATTCCGCATACTTTTTGATATATATTCAAAGTATCCTCAACACAATTCTCATGTGTTTAGATCCTCTCAAATGGTATCAGAGCCAGGTTTCTGATACCTTGATTTAGAAGATTCTTACAGAAGAACTCTTTATTCCCTATAAAGAAGATAGACATGGAGACTACTCAGACCAACACTGCTGCTAAGTTACCTATGCTCAAACAGAATGACTTTGAGATGTGGAGGGTCAGGATTGAGCAGTATTTTCAAGTACAAGATTATGCTCTATGGGAAATCATAGAGTATGGCAACTCCTTCAAACCATCAACAACTGAATCAACAGTTGATGGTCAGAAAGTTACTATAGTGAACACTTCTCCTGTTACTGCAGAAGAAAAGCTCCAGAAAAAGAATGATGTTAAAGTAAGGAGCTTGTTACTAATGACCATCCCTAATGATCAACTTCTGACCTTCAACAAGTACAAGGATGCCAAAAGTTTGTTTGAAGCTATAACTACCAGGTTTGGTGGTAATGAAGCCACCAAAAAGACACAGAAGACTTTGCTGAAGCAGAATTTTGAGAACTTCAGTGCTACTAGCAATAAATCTCTTGATCATATGTTCAATAGGCTCTAGAAGATAATCAGCCAACTGGCTGTATTGGGTGTTGAGATCCCACAGGAGGATCTTAATTCCAAATTCCTAAGAAGTTTGCCTGCTAATTGGTAGACTCATGTAGTTGTCTGGAAAAACAAGCCAGAAATTGATACAATGAGTCTTAATGATCTGTACAACAATTTTAAAATCGTTGAACAGGAGGTAAAGAAGTCTGGAAGTTCAAGTTCTAGTTCTGGGAACACGGCATTTGTGTCATTTCCCAGCAATATCAGTCCAAAGGAGGTTAATGTGGCTTCAAGAGTTATACTACTAACCCTAATTTTTGTACTGCTAGTTCACAAACTAGTACAACTAGCATAGGTGATGCTACATTCTATGGTTTCCTGACCAGTCAAGCCAATGGGTCTCTGCTATCCCATGAACATCTTACACAGGTAGATGAAGATGATCTGGAAGAAATGGACTTAAAGTGGTAGGTAGCACTGCTAAGCATTAGAGCCAAGAAATTCTGGCAGAGAACAGGGTAGAAGATCACAATCAGTGGTAGTGATACAACTGGGTTTGATAAATCAAAGGTGGAGTGTTTCAACTGTCATAAGTTGGGACACTTTGCTAGAGAATGCAGAAGACCAAGGCAGCAGGACAACAGAAGCAAAGGGTATGGGAATAAGCAGGAAAACAGGAAGGTTGTGGAAGTGGAAGAGCCTTCTTTAATGGAAATGGTTTCCATTGATGGTCTTGGTTATGATTGGAGCTTCATGGCTGATGAGGAAGAAGCACCAACTGAGATGGCACTGATGGCATTTTCTAACTTTGAGGTACATTCAGTAAAAAGTTGTTCAAAATCTTGTTCTGCTTTAAAAGATTATGAAACAATTAAAAAGCATTATGATGAGCAAAGAGTAGAGCTAAACCAAACTAATTATAATTTAGGAAATCATAAAGGAGGTTTAGCTATATTAGAAGAACAAATATTGTTTTATAAGAAAAACGAGTATGTTTTTTCTGAAGATATTGCTGTACTTAAAAGAGACATTTTTCATAAAGATGCTGAGATAAGTGTGCTTAGAGATGAGTTGAAAAAGATTAAGAAAGCAAAAGATAACATATAGTTAAGTGTAGACACTCTAGAATATGCATCTAAAGGAGTTAATAAGATCATTGAGTGTCAACTTGTTAATAAAGCTAAGTCAGGTTTAGGTTACAAAACATGTCCACCTCCACATAGAGGAATACCTCTACCCCCAGGTATTGACTTGGAACACACTGGTTTAGATGAATTTCAAGAGCCTAAATTTGAATATGGATCTAAGGCTAAGGAAAATGTTAGTAAACCTGATGAAGTTAATGAATCTTTTGAGAGTGCCAGTGACACCCCACTTATTGAGAATAAGGTGTAAGAAGATAACATGAATTCAGATGCACCAATTATTGAAGATTGGGAATCTGATAATGAGGATCAGGTTGAGTCTAAACCTGAGGTAGAAAAGGTTGCACCTAGGAAACAAGTAAAACAAGCTAGGCCAACAGTTAAATATGCTGAGTTGTATAGGTCATCAAGTAGGTCTCAATGCCCTAGGGGAAACCAGAGAAAATGGAACAATCTTAAGTCACAACAACTAAGCAATGAGTTTGTCATGTACAATAAGGCTTGCTATGTTTGTGGTAGCTTTGATCACTTGCCGGCTTTTTGCAACAACCATCAAGGGAAAAGGATGGTTAATGGGAATACAAGGGTGAATGGGAATGCTAATGTTAGGGTGAACATAAACTGCTTTTCAAGAAAAACTCACCCTAAAGTTAAGAGTAATATGTCTCCCAGAGCAGTTTTGATGAAGTCTGGCCTTAAATCTTTTTGTACTGCTAGACCAATTCAGACAGCTTACCCCAAACAAACAGTTTCAAGTGCGAAATCAACTTCAAGTTTTTCTAAAACAGCACAACAAACTGTTAGCAGGTCCCTTTATAAGAAAGCAGTGTTTCATAACAAAATTTGGAATTAAAAAGTTAAAACTGCTAGGCTAGCAGTTTGTACTGCTAGACCAACAGTTAGTACTGCTAGGCCAAGAAATACTGGTAGGGCAAATGGGGGAAATGCTGTTAAGGCGTCAGCATGTTGGGTATGGGGACCTATCAATCCCAATGGTGCATCAATTATAATGAAGAAATATGATTACATTGATGCACATGGCAGATCCAAGTCAGTAATGGCTTTGGTCCCCAAAGTAAACTAATTTCTTTTATTGTATGTGCAGGGACATCCATAACAAGATGATGAAGAAGATCAAGGATATGCTGATAGTGGATGCTCTAGGCATATGACAGGGAACATGTCCTACCTCTCAGATTTTACACCTATGGATGGAGGATATGTTACCTTTGTGGGAGGAATTGGTGGCAGAATTACTGGTAAAGGTACACTTAAAACCGGTAAACTTAATTTTGAAGATGTGTATTTTCAGCAGGAACTCAAGTATAATCTCTTTAGTGTCTCACAAATGTGTGACAAAAAGAACAAAGTTCTTTTTACAGACACAGAATGTCTTGTCCTATCTCCAGACTTTAAGTTACCTGATGAGAGTCAAGTACTACTTAAAGTTCCTAGAAAGGGCAATATGTACAGTGTTGACATGAAGAAAATTGTTCCTAAAGAGACTCTAACTTGTCTTGTAGCAAAAGCCACATTGGATGAGTCAATGCTTTGGCATAGGAGACTTGGTCATGTTAATTTTAAAACCATAAATTAGATTGTTAAAGATGGTTTGGTAAGAGGCTTGCCTCAAAAACGTTTTGAAAATGACCAAACTTGTGTTGCATGTCTCAAGGGCAAACAAGACAAAGCTTCTTGTATGCCCAAGACCCAAAATTCTATTACTCAACCATTGTTCATGCTTCATATGGACTTGTTTGGTCCTACTTTTGTGAGTAGTATACAACATAAAAAATACTGCCTTGTGGTAACTGATGATTATAGTAGGTTCACATGGGTTTTCTTTCTTGGTTCTAAGGATGAAACAAGTAGCATTCTTAAGACTTTTATAACAGAAATAGAAAACCTAGTTGATAAGAAAGTGAAAATCATCATATGTGACAATGGGACAGAATTTAAAAATATAGTTATGGATGAATATTGTAGAGAAAAAGGTATTAAGAGAGAGATTAGTGTAGCTAGAACTCCTCAGTAGAATGGGGTTGCTAAAAGGAGGAATAAGACACTAATAGAGGCTGCTAGGACTATGTTAGCTGATTCTAAGCTACCCATTACTTTTTGGGCTGAAGCAGTTAATACTGCTTGTTATGTGCAGAACAGGGTTTTAGTGGTCAAATCATACAACAAGACACCATATGAACTCTTTAGAGATAGAACATCTGCTTTAGGTTTTCTAAGACCATTTGGATGTCATGTCACTATCCTCAATACCTTAGATTATCTGGGAAAGTTTGATGGAAAGTCAGACAAGGGTTTCTTTGTTTGGTACTCCTTAAACAGCAAAGCATTTAGAGTATACAACATAAGAACCAGGAAAGTTGAAGAAAACCTGCATGTTGAGTTTTTATAGAATAAGTCTAATGTTGCAGGTAAAGGTCAAAAATGGTTGTTTGATCTTGATGCTTTAACACAATCTATAAACTTTGTACCAGTTGTTGTAGGATCAAATTCTAATGATTTTGCATGTTCAGAAGATAGTGTTGATACAGGTGAACCAAGCATGGAGAAAGAGACTGATCAAGATCACATTCTGATGCCAATTTGGAATAATGTTTCTTTACTTGATTCCTCTTCAAAGGATGATGAACCTTCTGATGATGCAAACAAGAAGGGTTCTGAAGATGGAACAAAGAAAGTGATGTTGATGAACAAGAGAATCTTGAAGACAGTACAAATGGTGTTTGTACTGCTGAGCCAAATGATAATAGTGCTAGCCCACCAGTTACTATTTCTGATGATTTCTCTGACGATGAAGTGGATCTTAACAACATGCCATCCACTAATCTAGTTCCTACAACTCCACACACAAGAGTTCACAAGAATAACTCCCTTGAGAATGTGATTGGAGATGTATATTCTGGTGTTAAGACAAGAAGACAGACAATAAATTCAGATCAACAAGGTTTTCTCAGTGCAGTTTATGAAGATAAAAAGAATAAAGATGCAAATACATGTCTGTTTGTATGTTTTCTTTAACAAGAAGAACTCAAGAATATTCTTAAGGCCCTACAGGATTCAAGCTGGGCGGAAGCTATGCAAGAAGAGCTTCTACAGTTCAAGATTCAAAAGGTTTGGGTGCTGGTAGATTTGCCTAAGAGTGTGAGGGTTATTGGTACAAAGTGGATTTTTAGGAATAAGAAAGATGAAAGAGGAATAGTAATCAGGAATAAAGCAAGGCTTGTAGCTCAGGTTTACACTCAAGAGGAAGGAATTGACTATGAAGAGGTTTTTGCACCTGTAGCTAGAATTGAAGCTATAAGATTGTTCTTAGCTTATGCTTCATTCATGGGGTTTATGGTATATCAGATGGATGTCAAAAGTGCCTTTCTTTATGGCACTATTGAAGAAGAGGTTTATGTTTCTCAACCACCAAGTTTTGAAGATCCTGAACATCTAGACAAGGTCTACAAGGTGGTAAAAGCTCTTTATGGCTTGCATCAAGCTCCTAGAGTCTGGTATGGAACTTTAGCTACTTATTTATTAGAAAATGGGTTTCATAGAGGCAAGATTGATCAGACCTTATTTATCAAGAAGTAAAAGGGAGATATTTTGCTTGTACATGTCTATGTGGATGGCATCATTTTTGGATCCACAAAGAAGGAGATTTGCATTGAGTTTGAGAAGCTTTTGCATGATAAGTTTCAAATGAGTTCCATGGGTAAGCTCGCTTTCTTTTTGGGGCTGCAAGTGAAGCAAAAAGAAAAAGGAATATTTATCAGTCAAGATAAATATGTAACTAAAATATTGAGAAAGTTTCAGTTTACAAATGCCAAAGTAGCAAGTACTCCTGTTGATCCAGAGAAACCAATGCTTAAAGATTCATATGGTGAAAATGTTGATGTACACACCTACAGGTCCATGATTGGGTCATTGATGTACCCCACTTCATCAAGACTAAATATTATGTTTGCAGTGTGTGCATGTGCAAGGTTTCAAGTTACACCCAAAGCCTCACACTTGCTGTTAAAAGAATCTTTAGGTCCCTCGAGGGTTAACCTAAATTGGGTCTATGGTATCCTAGAGAATCTCCTTTTGATCTGGTGGCATACTCAGACAGTGACTAAGCTGGTGCTAGTTTGGATAGGAAATCAATAACAGGTGGTTGTCAATTCCTAGGTTACAGGTTCATATCATGGCAATGCAAGAAGCAGACTATTGTGGCCACTTCTACAACTGAAGCTGAATATGTGGCTGCTGCTATTTGTTATGGTCAAGTTCTATGGATTCAGAATCAGATGCTTGACTATGGGTACAACTTTATGAATACCATGATTTTCATTGACAATAGAAGTACAATTTGTATTATTAAAAATCCTGTTCAACACTCTAAAACAAAACACATAGAGATTAGCCATCATTTTATAAGAGACTGCAATGAGAAAAAGCTAGTTCAGGTTGTTAAAATTCACACTGA
>CP139506.1:174672943-174687931 GCA_021014915.2 Artemisia tridentata subsp. tridentata | reverse complement strand
AATGAAACAAATTTGTCTTCCCCTAAAACCATGCCATGCCATCACAATATTTCTTCCCCTTTTTGTTATCAACAAATAGAGAATGTAAACAGTAGAAACTTCCCCTCGAGTGATGCATGTACATTAACTCTCTTGTGTGTGTAAACTTCCCATGTGTGTGTAATTTAACACTATATGCTTCCCCTTACTGCTTGTAAATCATGCTACTATATCGAACCAAACACAATAAGCACAGCAGCAGAAACCAATATGTGTAGCAGCAGAATGATATACGTCGATCAGCAGAGTCATATAATTAGCAGTAGAATAAATTCACATCGAGCAGCAGAATGATACAACTATTAAGCGTAGCAGCAGAATAAAATAACCTTAGCAGCAGAGTAAATATTACTACAGCAGTAAAATAAATTATTTGATCCACGTGATACTGATCCCACGTGATATCACCGATCTCATTAATGCTACTTTATCCGAAATCTGCTCCAAATCGTGTACTTTCACTGACCAATGATGAATCGATATATCCCACAAACAAAAGACGACAAATCTAATTCATTGTACGAGGATATAGAATTAACAGCATCAGCAATGTCACTTGTAAACCATTGACCTCACCAATTCATTATTGACCAATAAGATTTTCAATTGACCAGTCCTTGACCAATTAATGCAAACAATAACATTTGACCAGTCATATTATAGCAGATAACGCCAATTCATCAACATTTAATTACACCGACCAATTAATATAGTTTCGATCAGTACGAGAATAAATATACCTTTGATATCACTGACTAATTGAAGAATGAATCAGTTTAGCCCATGTGAAAGTGCCGACCCAATATTTAATTTAGTACGAGGTTGTTTTAATTGAATCAACAGCAGCAGCAAATCTTCTTCAGATCTGCATCCGACTTCCATGATCATAAAACCTTTTTCAAATCTGCTTCTTTCATCAAATAAACTTTGTGAATCCCTAGATAACGAGCTCCCCAAGCTCTGATACCACTTTTTGATCCCAGTTTAGCTTCATGATCTTATTAATTACTTTAGATATAAACCTAAAGCAATCGGTATAGAAACTGATCTTGAGTTGTATATCAAATATTATGCAGAAATTAATACTTGACCTTAAGAAGAATTAAACACAAACGAATTCTCAAACAACACATCAATATATTAATACGATTGCTCTGAATAGCAATAGGGTTACAAGAAACCTTGAAGTGTAAAACAATAACGATACGTATATAAAACCTAACCCTAGATCCTCCTTTTATAGACTAAGGAGTCCTAGTCGATTACAAAACTTTCTATACACAAAAAATATCTTTACGTATCTTTTCTATACTTATCCTTAACATACTATACATATCTAATAAGCAGCAGCATAATCTTTCTAGCAGCAGAGTCTTCGTGGCTAGCAGCAGAGTTATACTTAGCTTATTATTCCAATCATCAGATATCACCAAACAGCAGAGTAATAGACTAACAGCAGAGTTACTTAGTATCAGCAGAGTAACACTTAGCATATTTCACAAACAGCAGCATCTTTAGACCCAACAATATAAAAGGAAATGAACAAGACTTGAAATATAACTAAAACGTGTTCCTAACAGATCCGCTCGAACCGGGCAAACAGAAACAAATTTTATCACCTATAGCCTTCCAATACTCAACTTTATCCACTCAAACACTCCACATTGCCGTTAATATATCTCCTAGAAGATTGTATCACTGTAGTTGACCTTGGTGCATGCATATCATTTCAATTCAAAGGATTTTAGTGGTTTAAGCTTTAATTCACTTACTTGATCTTTCATTATTTAAGCCACTTTTGTTTGTGTTTCCAAACCACACCAAAACAAACCTTCTTCTACTGCAAACTCAACTTCTAAACTTACCTCAAAACATGACTAAAGCACCAACTGCAAGATCATCAACTAGGAGCCCTCCAAGAAAAACCGCACGAATAGTGTATGAAATATCTTCAACTGAAACCTCACCCATTAAAGCACCCTCTACTAAAACACCTATCTCAAACTACGTCCAAACTTCTCCATCTAATGAACCAACTCCACCACAATTAGCCTCCAACAAACCAACCTCACCACAGCTTCCATTTCTTGAACCATCACCACCACAACTTGCTTCCACCAAAACAACATCACCCCAATCAACTCCTCTTGAACCTACACCGACTAATAAACCTAAATTACCAAACACTCCTATTTCCACTCAACCAACAAAAATTTCACCTCTTGAACCAAGACTTCTCTCTTTTACCACATCTCAATCATCACCTCACCTCTACTTCAACTCATTGGAGGACTTACCTCCTAGACCTTCTAATCCACCACCATTACCAACATTCTCATCCATTGAGAGAATGTCAACACAACCACCATCTCATCACCTAGATGTTGACATCAACATACCACCACCCATAGCATACTTACCTTTCTCTCCACCACCCTCAAATGGCCCATTTTGGGTAATGAGAAGATGTCAACCATCACAATCACCTCAACCACCTCTACCAAATAATGATACATTTCCTCCCACACACTCTTATCCACCAACACCCGTGGTACATCCACAACCTTTCCACATAGGTACTTCCACCTGAAACTTATTTCCACAACCTTCTTTCTTAAAACCAAAATCACAACAACCAAGCCACAATGACATGTGTGATCATTGTAAACATACTCAAACCTTAGTACATGAACTACGTGATGAAGTACATTTCATGTTCTACCATCTTCTTGAACGTCTTGATGATGTCATCAAACCAAACCTACCCGAAAAACCTTGATGTCGAAGCACAATTGGTCTCACTATTCTAGTATTAGGCCTAGACTTTGTTAGGATTTTTCCTTTTTAGATCATTTTCTTAGTTTTAGAGATTTGACCAATGTGTGTAACACTTCTCTTGTTTTATTAAATGAATCTACCTGATTATGTGCTTCTTGTCTATGTGAGCATGATTGGTGTGATTATTACTTGTCTTCATATCTTTTCTATTGTGCATTGCTGCTAACAAACTACAGGTAAACCAGATCCATCACTTTGTACAAGCCGAATCCCTTTTTCAAAGGAACCAGCGGATCCGGGCAAACAGAATACTAACCAAAATTTTATGCGGCTCCATTTTTAGAAAAAGGACACAATATACTTGTTTTCTAACCTTTGTTTCGTAGATTTTTAAAAATACACATGGAGTACTTAATTCCCTCATTAAGGGGGAGCTCTCATCCAAGCAAAACCATTGCAAAAACTTGCAATGATCACGTTTTAGTCTCCCTAATTACTTGACGCCCTCAACAAGGGGGAGCAACCGTCAAGGGGAAGCAACTAAGAACTTCTTACTCTCCTTATTCCTTTTTTACACCTTTTCTTCATTTACTTTTCTTAAAACTTGTATTCGGGTTAGTTTCCTTTTGACGCTCTTTTTGTTTCGACAAAAAGGGGGAGAAAGAGTAAAAACTACAATTCAAAACTTTACGAATTTTATTTTTTACTTAAAATAATTTTATGTTTTGTCATCAACAAAAAGGGGGAGATTGTTAATACAAATAAACCTTCAAAACGTTTATTTATATTTTACGATCTTCTAATGTTTTGTCGATAACAAACGTAAAATCATTTTAACGAAATAGATAAAATACGTAAACGCTTTGAGCCAAAAGTTTACTAACTTATTTCAATGAACAAATATATATATTAAACATGTTTAGTTAAGTAGTTTACATGAAACCAAAACTATTTTATAAAAACATTTTAGTCACATTTGTTACTTACATTTTTATAAAATACATGTTAAGAAACTGCTAGTAAACACTTGGACTATCCATGGCCCAAAACCAAGTCCATAAACCATAAACCATGGAGCTTAACCCATAACCCATGACCCATTGCATGACATCATGCATGACATCCATAATGGGTAAAACCCATGACCCATGACCTAAAGTCCATAACCCATAACCCAAAGTCCATGACCCATTACCCAAGATGTCTTTGACATTAGGCATGACATCATCTATCCATGGATCATAACCCATAACCCATAACCCGTTTTCTAACCCAAAATCTGGACTGGTTTACCCAGTTAGCCGGATCCCTGAGTTTACACTGGTCGGATCCCTCTGAGAAGGGATCCGCCGAATCCGGGTGAACAGTATACTTGGTTTATAATTATCTATAGGATAAAAGGGTTCATCTTGATCATTGATGTTTGTCCAAACTCCATCTTCAGAGTTGCTCTTATTCGTAGCAAATTTATCATTTGTATCTTCATCAATCAGCATATAATTGCGATGTCTTATGGTTTTTGTCTGATGTGATGTTTTAGAATGTTTTATCATAACATGATCTTCATCATCTGACTTGTACAATTTGAAGTACACAACTGACCGGATCTACACACACTCCTTGTGTTAGATGTGATACTAAGAATTATACGTAGTCTAGCACGCGGAATTTACTAGCTAGCACTTAGAAGACTTTATGTGTTTTGTAGGATTTGAATAAAACAACGAATGAACACAGAATGATAGCCTTCAACGATTCAATATTATTAGAATAATAATACGAGTGATCTCCTATCACTAGGGTTTACAACCTTGAATCTCTATCGATTAATTCGTACTTCTATATCTCTGTATGTTAACCTAGGCAATCCTTTTATAGACCAAGGATTCCTTTACAAGATAACTATCATTCTAATCTTATACGATATACACAATATATTTTCCATAATTATCTATTACATAAATCATAAACATAAACCGTACTAACTTCTTCACTCAGCAGTCTTAACTGCTAATGTCTTCAAAACTCTTCAGCAGTCTTAACTTCCAACTTCAACAGTCCTAACTGTTACCTTCAACAGTCTTAACTACTAAAGCTTAATTTCCTAACAACAACCTAAAAGCAAATTGTAAGTTTTAATATATTGATGTACAAAAACAATTTATGATATTCTAATACAAATTCATACCATTGTATCTTTTATTTGAATCTGATTAATTGTTTTTTTGACTGCTTCAGATCTTTGTGGTTCATCATCTGATGAGATAACATCAACATAGTTGGTGTTTATACTTTTGTTGTTTTGCAACAACCTTTGACGTTTACATGATTTTATAGCAAGCTGTAAACAGAAATAATTATTAACACACATGGCTTTATTGTTATGTTTTAATTAGTGTGAATTTACTAATTTTACCTCTTCATCATCCGATTAAACAATGATTGGTATTTTTTTTTTGTTCATATCTACAGCTGCAGATTGGTTATGAGTTTCTGAATTTTCCCTGTCCTGCATATTATTAACATTCAAAACTACTAGATTTATATAACATGAACATAGATTAATAACAATATAACGAATCATACCTCCTCATCATCAGATATAGTAATAACTGCTACGGCTTTGCTGAAATCATCATTGGTTGGTTTAGGTGTCACCATTGTTGGTGTTTTTTGATACGTTAAATTTTATGTTTTGGTTCAATAAGTTACATTGAATATAGCTTTATTTATAGATTACATTGTGGAATATATTTTTTGAACAGATATGTTCCATACTAAATTTAAAATATAGATATATATTATATGTACTCATGTATATTCTTATCCTTAATTACAAATTTAGAATTGATATATTATACTTTTATTGTTTATATTATTCCTAATTTTCGCTATTGATAACTTGTGAAGCAATTCTAAATCACAATTTGGAATGTCATAATTTAGGTTTTCACATATCATTCCTTTATCTTGTATACCGAAAATATATATTATTATTAATTATGTCGATTGATAATTTGGTATACAAATCAATCAATGTAGAAGAACCAAGACATTACATTAAACAAACTATGGTGAATATGCAAGATGCAATTCATCATAAGAATAACATTCTAATCTCGCGTCATCATCATCCGATTCTGTTTCATGACTATCAAAATCTTGGTTCTTATTTTTTGAGTTACGGATTGATACTTCCTTTCTCATAAGTTTTTTGACAGCCATCCTTCTTATTTTCTTCTTTTCCTGTCTTTCTTCTCTTTCTCTCCATGCTTTCTTTTTCTTCTTTGCTTCTTCAGAACACTACCAATCATAGAAAGAATGCTTTCTTTTATTTCCAACTTGGTTTTCATGCACTTGTTCTTCATCTAAATGGTGGTGAACATGAAACATTCATTCTTCAGCGTAATAAATGTATATATAATATTTTTAATTTAAAGTTCTCAACTTATAATTAACCATTAACATACCTTTCCTTGCAACATCTACTTTAGTGGCATTCACTTCAACACACATTCTCCTGTCATTAGCATGAACATGTTTATCTAATATTGTAGTTTTAAATTAATAATTGATTAAAAAAATATTATTGGTTATCTTACTTTGGTGATTCTGCAACTATAAACTGTTCATCATCATCAAATCTTGGGTGTTTTCAATTAGTAGACATCTTGAAGAACTTGTAAACCTTAAAAATAGTATACAAAAAGAAAACCGTTTTGTTAATTTGTTTTGGAAGATGCATTGGAATTGGCTGGCGTGGGGATGTATTTAAAGCAACGATAAGGAAGTTGAAGAGTTTTCAATTTTGTGATTTTAGAGGTTATTTGTTTATTTTAATTAGGAATAAGAAAATTACGAATTTGGATATTTTTTGTAGTTTTAAAATTAATAAGATATCTTATGTATTTTAAAACATGTGAATTTCTAAAAGATATTTATAATTTTCAAAATTATGTTTATCTGGTGAGGGTAATTATTTGTGTTTTAATTCATATAAATGGTTTTAGGAACGTATGAAATGGAAATATATGTTTAATTTACAAATCATAAAATTCAAATAAACTAAACATTCAAAATTGTGACACAAATATAAAAGGGATAAAACAAAAGCATAATGTTATTCATTCACCATGACTATTGTTTAATTATGTATGAATTAAATAAGGACAAATAACCATAGAAAATTGTAAATTATAACCATTGCTTTTTTAAAAGCAAATTTATTCCTGCAAATATGAAGTATCTGAGGAAAACTTAATAATAATATCCATAAACCTAAAAACTTGTCAAATGCAAATAAGTTGTTCAAATATAATAAAAATTGGAAAATTTGAAAGAAATGTAGTCTTCTTTAGCATCAAACATCTTTCGCCAACAGATGTTCATTATCATCATCTTCTGGGTTTCCACTTCCGAAATTGATGCAACGCCATTGCTGTTTTCCTATAATGTTGTTACAAAAAATATGTTATTAAAAAAACAAAAATAGAAAACCAAAAAGTGTATGTAATAATGTCATGTATTATACCACATTTAAAGGGATGGAATGATTAGTAATATCATCGCCTGTATCATCTGCTTGAATTGAAGTGTCATCTATCGCATCTCCCGATGGACTTTGAATGTCAACTGTGGTATCAACGCATGTAGGTGGAGTGCCATCTGTGGTAGCAACCGATGCATCTATAATGTCATTCGTCGATTCCAAGAGCATTTTCTCAAAAGTGAGAGCAGGTTATATTCTATATTTTGTCAAAATTAAATAATTCTTATTGCTATTTAAAGATTTAATGTACAATACCTCATCCATCTCTTAAGATTGCTTATAAATTCATCATCTGAACCTTCAAAATCATGGTCCATATCTTCAACCTCGTCATCCTCATCCTATTTTGATTCGTCAATAACAATGATTATAAACTTATCTGAAAACATACATTGTGGTTAAATATATTTAACATTGCAATGTGTCAAACCTCTTCGTCGAGAAAACTGTTTTTGAAATAGTTGATTGTATCAACATCTTCAGTGACCTTTTCAGCTCGATATATATGACTGTTATTGTTGTGGTTAAATTCAGAATAGAAAACTTTGAAAAGATATTTCCTTCCAATAATTTGATTAAGGACGTCCGGAAAGTATTCATCTGTGTTCATTCCTTCTCTTTCCATGATCTCCAATGTAGTTACGTTTGTCATCTTATGCACGTTATTGTCAAAAATAACAACTTGTGCAGTACCACTTTCATCAAAAATTCAGAAAACGATCTTGAACCTTCAAATGTAAATTATAGTGAATTTAGGAGGTTAAATTATATTTTTTGTAGCTCATATTCAAACTTTAATATCTATTGAATGTTTTACATACCTAGATGCAACTGCATATGTTTCTCCATGTTTCATACAATGCTACACTTGTTTCTTATTCTTTGTGCCTGAATTACCTTTTGTAGCAATTGGTGTGACTCTAGTATTGCATGCTTTGCAACCTGTATCAGCCCATCCACTTTCATATTGTATACTATGCACTGTTGCATAAACCACACAACGTGAATTCTGCATTGCAGTTCATATTTTAATACGTGTATTAATTTTCTTAGTTTGTATAAAATTATTATTAAACAACTTTATACAGTAATTTTTAAATATTTAATTGTTTCTCACCTCTTCAATGCTACGAATCGTTCCAACCAATCTCTTTACGCACCCTTGCATGAATTCGGCAGGTGTAACAACATGTCTATCCTGAGAGTATTCTTCAATCCTGAAATCAGTAGCATTGTATCCCTCTTGCTCTTCGTAACTGTGGTATACTTTATATTTGTTATAAGTTTTACATGTATTTAGTTTCATATTAAAACAAACATAATAAAGCAATGTAATTACCTCTTCCTGAAAGACAGTAACTGTGGTATATCTCTATTTATAAATATTCTTGAACCGAATAAAGCATTATGAATTGATGGCTTTTTCGTGTTGTGTAAAAGAAAAAATCAATTACATCAAATAATGTATAAAATAAACATTACTGGTTTGAAGTGAAACAAATTGTAGTAAACAATTATAAAACTTACTATCCCAGTATTTCACTTTTCTCAACTGCAAAAAGGAAGTCTATATGACCGAGCTCATCACGTTTGTTATTGTAGTCATTCCACATTAACGCCCAATTGTCCCAAAAAGTACAATCAAGTCTTAAAGATCTGCAAAACGAATAGTCAATATATGATTAGAATTGTATATTCTTGTATATACATTAATTAAAAAGATAATTTATAAAATATACTTACCCAGCGTCTTCAATGACAACTGTCCTACGAACCTTAGCACCACCAGAACTGTAACAACCGAGAAATTTCAAGTCATTATTTTTACTAATTTTATTTGCTTATTATGTTATTTTAAGTAAATTGGCTTTTGCCGGGAAAGTTGCCCGCGTACGTCGTGACACGTACACTTAAATTTATAATTTGACTCAAACTATGCCCAGTCTACCCATTTGTGCTAGCCGGATCGATAATCTTTGTACTAGCCGAATTGATAGCCAAATGCACCTTATTTGTGTTAGCCAGATCGATAGCCGGATTGATAACCAAATACACACTATTTGGGAACTACCCGTTAATATGATTTATTTTCCCCCATGTACTTTTTTTCATATGGAATAATTTAATTTTCCATTACCACGCGAAGTGTGCACATTTTACGTTTTACGCGTTTTCGGCTCGCGGTTTAAGCTTTAACGACGTTATAACACTCCGGAAGGCTCGGGAAATTTATGAAACATCAATTTGGGTCATTTTAAGTTAATTGTGATATTATTATGAAAATATTATCCTTGTATCATTTATTTTTACAAACTATGCATAAGAAGTACCCGATTTAGCGATTTTCGCGTTTCTAGCTATTCATGAGCCTTGCTTAGGATTTCTATCCTTTTTCTTGTCATTAGTGGTTTAATATTCCATCATATGCTCTTAGTATTCAAAAATTTCTATATTTCACATTTTCTGTTTCGTTTCACGATTTTGTCAAATTTTGGTAACAACTCGCGTTTTGAGCCTGCGTTTTTTATTTTTAGTTTCGTTTTAACACTCCGGGAAACACAAGGCTCAAATGAAATATTAAAATTATCCATTTTAACACTTCATAACAATTTCATAATGTTTTGATAACACTTTTCAAAAATTCACGTTTTAAGTTCACCCGGTACTGCGTAATTCGCGTTTTTAAGACCGTGCGCTTGATTTAAACCCCACAAACACACTAATACTTTAAATATTAACCAAAATTGGATAAAGATCAGATTTGGGATTGCCTTGGGCCCCCAAAACCGTCCACCCCTCCCTTTATCACTTACACACTCTTTATAACTTTTTCATTACCAAAGGAACATCATTATTAGTCCATGCAAATCTCATAAACTCTGTCAAAAACCATCCAATATCTTCTTCTTCCTCCTCCTTTCCCCTCTTGCTTCTATACCATCAACACCAACACCACCTTCATCATCATTTTTTCTAGCATCAAATCTTGTTCTAACTAGTTACCCTTTCATCCTTGTAAGTTTCTGGTAACCATTTTCATCTCATTTCATTTCTTTTTATGGTCTTTTTTAAAGATTGATTAGGTTAGAGAATCAACTCTTGCTTGTATGATTTTACAAGTTTTGGGTAAAGCTACATAGGACTAATTGGGTGTTAGATAATTGGTTAGTGTTGATAGGTAAATGTTATGCAAGAGATTAATGGATTTATATGATTTTTGAACTAGTTATTGATGATTATCTTGGATGTTTTGTTATTAAAACTGAAGTTAAACCTCAAAATAATCTTTCATCTTCTGGAAATATTGAGTTTTTGGTTGAATAAAAGAGTAGGAATGATTGATTTTAGACATGCATGGGTATTAGACACAATAATCATTCATAAAGTAGCCATTTTTATTGGTCAATAGTCTGTCTCAGATTCGATTCAACAATATCTGTTCACCATTTTGTTCTCAAAAGGTTTTAAGAAAAACTAAAAATATTGTGAGTTAGCCACAGGTCTTAGGATCATTTCCCCGAAAACCTTACATCTTAATTCATCTTGGAGATTTTTAGAGAAAATCCACACTAAAACTGGTCCAGGATTGCATGTCAGATTTGATAGGCTAATTACTCTAAAATGTTGCAAAGAACCCTACGTTGGTAAAAACATGAAAGTTGGAACAAAGACCTGTAGAAAACGTTTGCAACAAGCCATGCGTCCATTAGACCTATAGATAAAAAGATATGCTCATTTTGCTAAACTTAATTGGATGCTGGAAGTAACTACATAGAGACATAGGGGTAAATTGGTAATTTCACCTTTGTTCTGAGGTTCTCAGCTAAGTGAGGCATATATTTTCATATATTACAGAGTCATACATTTCTAAGCATATAAATTTCATAATTATAGCCTTCACGGTTTAGAAATGGAGACCCGATTATTACGGCAATTTTATAAATTTTCCATCAGCTTTTTGAACTAAGCCATATGAGTTATTTCAAACGTCTTTTCGACCCATGACTTGCTATAAGACTTTTAACTAAAGTACCTTATTATGTCACAAGTACAAGTACTGAATTAAAACATAAGTGTAAGTGTTATACCTTAATCCCCGAGCCTAAGTCGTGTTGTATTTTATTTAGGTCACTTGTGATCATTGCGGTTTTTCTCGACGTGCACACTTCTCCGATTTCCATTACTACTTCATTATTGGTGAGTTCATAGCCCCAAGTTTTACTTCAATTGTTTTACAAACTCCGTGGGGGAGATACATGCTATAAATATTTATGATCACAATGCTTTGAAAATTTGATGCTATCGTGTTATTATTATTGCCTAAGTTTCCCATAGCCGAAAGTCCCTTTATCATGAACCGTTAGTCACTTGCGAGTGAGCACAAATACAGTGAATAGATCTATTGGAATTAACAATCCCCACCAGAAAGAACGTGCCTATAAGGCAGTCGTGTGGATTGTATTCATACCAAATGATAGGTGTGGCTATTACCAATGTATGAAGGGCGAATTTATGCTATTAGCAACAGATACGTAGCGTCGGGGTCACGAGCTTAGGGCAATAATAACATTATCAGGCTCTGCTTTTGTTGCTTAGTCGTTTTTATAAATGATTTATTGTGATCGACTGCTTATTACTAAAACTCTATGAATTCACTCAACCTTTATGTTGATGTTTTAGCATGTTTTATCTCAGGTTTGAAGGCATGAAGGTCTTGGATGGAGTCGCATGGATATATTTTGAAGACTTGGCATATTTTCACATTTGAAGAGTCTATATTTTAAAGATTTATGTTATGTTTAAAACATTTGCAATCTTTTGAAAACATTTTGTTTTATGAAAACTGTTGGGACCTTTGCAAACTCTGAGGTTTTAATGTATCAAATGTGAAACATTTTTAAAACGTTTCTTTTAAAGGGTCGTTTTCCATGACTTTTACTTTGTGCTAGGAAGTAATACCCGAGTGAACTATCTTCCGCTGTGATATTTTGGGGGTGTTACAGATTGGCATCAGAGCTACAGTTATAGAGAACTGGGTCGTTTTCAAAACCCAGACTATAACTATTTTTCACTAAAAAGTCTCTCATTGCCGTATCCGATATCCGTGCGCGTATGCCACCAGACTGCCTATGTTGTTATACTTATTTCATCACTATTGGTATTATATAAAGTATAATTGTATGCACTATTATTTATACAAAGGTTAATTATATAAATGTTTGACTGATTTTGACCTCTTACGCTTATTTACGGAGCTTGAGCTTAAACCCTGTTTTCCTCGATTACATACCTACACTTACATTTTAATGGTCTCTTTTATTTTCTCAAACATCATGAGTAATACCGTGGATCGCTAAAACTTTTTCATAACCTTTAGTAGCATCGTTTTACGCAAAACCCGTTACAGTCTATCGATTTTCCTTGGTTGTCTTACTATCCGCCTTCGAAGATGAGTTGGAACATTCGTCCCATACTTTTGGAACACATACATCACCTTGAAAACCATCTCCCAAAGATACGCTGGATGATTAAAGTATGACTTTAACGTGCCGCTTTGGAACACCCCACTTTCGGAACACGATTTTTAACGTCTCATTCTTTTTCACTCCTTGTGTTTTGAAGAATCACGCTGCTAGGAAGGTAACACCTAAGCTTGACAAAAATGTTTACCTTAACTTAATACTATCTTTCGATTTCAAGGACACAATTTGGAAACTTGTCTACCACCATTCGGACACCCACTTCACCAACTTATAAGCTAATGTCTAATAGTAAGACAAAGCAATTTCGAGGACAAGGCTATAGAGTGTGAACTCAAACCAGAAGATTACTCACTCGAAGAAGAACCCCTCGGTAGACGAGGAGGAGAACCACTACTGCTCCTACTCCTTCCACTCGACCAAAGTCTATCACCAGAGAGCCCATCCAACACAGCATCCCATCGTTGGTGACAAACATGGCGCGTCATGAGAGATATTTCATGTCAACAGAAATGAGATATGATGGCAAACCGACAGTCTCATTGGATAAGAGTAAAGCTCGAGGAGCCAAGTGCGGATCTTACTTAATCAACATTCGTGATATTTATTGACTTTACCATTTATTATTTGTTCTCATTTATCATCAATCAACTTTCGTAATACTAAATGTCTTTCTCGTTTTATGTTTGTTCACATTTAACATGCATGCTTTCAACGTAATGCTTTTCTCATTTATTGTTGGTCCCCATTCATTCTCAGATAGCAATCACAATGCTTATTGTCTTTTTCACTTATTGCGTTTCTCATTAATTGTTTACCCTCAGCTAGCATTCGTGCTGCTTGTTGTATTTCTTATTTATTGTTCATTCTCATTTCTTTTCCTCATTTAGCATTTGAGATGCACATTGTCTTTCTAAATTATTGATTTTCCCAGTTATTCTTTAATAACATTCGTGATATTTATGGATTTCATCATTTACCGTTTGTTCTCTTCCATGACATTTATAGTCTTTCTCCTTTATTATTTGCCTTCACATTTATTGTCTATCTCATTTGTTCTCATTTAAAGTATCGTTACACTTATTGCTTTCTTAATTCTTGTCTATTTCACTTACCCTCTTTCAACAATCGTGTGTTTATTATCCTTCTCAGTTATGGATTTTCCTCATTCATTCTCATTTGACATTCATAATGAATATTGTCTGTCTCGTTTATTATTGAACCTCATTTGGAATTCTATCTTTCAGTATTGGCCTCTTTTGACCATTGGTTTGATTCGTTGGTTGTCTCGATTAATTGATTATTTGTGTTGATATTATATACCTCTTCGCTTTACTATTATTGTAATTTATGGTTCTTCTGTTTTCATTAATTTGAGTCACTGACCTCTCTTTTACACACCCTTTCATTTGCTTCTTCGTTCGTATGAATATCAAATTTTCTTCCGAGCACCCTATGCTCATACTAAGTATAAATGATATGGACATCTAAATTTATTCTTTATTGTTTTGATTCATTGATCCTTTTATTTGCATCGATTGATAACAGTTTGCTCCTTTGTTCATGCAGATATTTAATCTATCCCTTTTAACCGGTCTTTGCCCCTAAAACATTACACTCGACAGAATTCTATTATTATTTTTGTGAATCATCAACATCTTTCATTTGTATTATTAATTACTCCTTGTAACTATCTTTACCCTAAGGCATTGGCATCTACTTCTTTCAACTGATAGTACGATCCCGTAGTAATCCCATTCGCATTAATTGTTAGTACGCATCAGGGCGTAGGAACCACACTCTAGGACAACAGGCTGCAAGCAGTACAAGATCATCAGGAGAGTTACACGAAAGTTTCGCCATGAAAGATCATGCTACGTTTCGGAAAACGATTCATTGATCCTTTCATTTGCATCGATTGATAACAATTTGCTCCTTTGTTCATGCGATATTTAATCATCCCCTTTTTTAACCCGGGCTTTGCCCCTAAAACATTACACTCGAAGGGGTTTTTTATTATTATTTTTTTTGAATCATTTAACTTCCCTTTTATTTGGGATTATTAAATTTCTCCTTGTAACTATCTTTACCCTTAAAAAGGGATTTGGCAATTTTTACTTTTTTTAACTGATAGTACGATCC